>JALIZH010010931.1:0-16447 GCA_030522465.1 Rhipicephalus appendiculatus | reverse complement strand
GGCAGGTGTTATCTCTCCGCTCTCACTCCCTCTCCCATAGCAACAGCTAGAGGAGAGAGGGGGAGCGTAGGAGGGAAGAGAGGGAGTGGACGCGCATGCGCAGTGCGAGTGTGGTCGCCGTGGGGAGGTATGCCTAGAGGAGAGAGAAGGGGAGAGGAAGTTTTTTCTTTATCTTTTTTTGAAAAGGTGCGCGCATGCGCAGTAAAGGTGGTCGGCCGCACACCACCACCACCACCACCACCACCACCACCGGATTAAACTTCGCCATTAAACGCTTCGCATCTAAAATTTTGAGGGGGGGGAGGGGGGGGGGGGGGCTGAAGCTCCATAAGCACCCCCGCCCCTGGCTACGCCCCTGCTATCTATCTATCTATCTAGCCGCCTACGACTTTCTGCTCTCCTGGCCGTACCGTTAATGGGATTTATACCAAAATTGGTATGGCATAACATGACTGTACGGCGAACATGAATGACTGGTCATATCATAAAAATCATGATTGACTTGTCATGAAAAGTATGATTTACACGCCATGGCCGCAGTGTTCCTGAGGCCGTTTTCTTAACTTGATATATTCAAAAATTGGTACGATGAGACATTTCTGCATGACCAACATAAATTGACAGGCGGTAATATGGAAATCATTACGTGCATGTCATGTACAACATGATTTACATGCCATGCTCATGGTGCGCAGACGGCCGTTTCGCTAGCTTGATATACACCGAATTTGGTATGGCGTGATGTCACTGTATGACGAACCTAAATGACAAGTGGTAATATGGAAATCATGGCATGTCATGTGCTACATTACTTGCATACCACGCTCATGGCATGCTCGCGGCCGTTTCGCTAGCTTGACGTACACCAAATTTGGTGTTGCGTGACGTGACTGTATGATGAACATAAATGCCAAGTGGTAATATGGAAATCATGACATGTCATGTGCAACATGACTTGCATGCCACGCTCATGGCAAGTTCGCGGACGTTTCCCTAGCTTGATATACACCAAAATTGATATTGTGGGACGTGACTGTATAACGAATATAACTGGCAGGTGGTAACATGAAAATCTTGGCATGCATGTCGTCTACAATGCCATTTACATGCCTCGCTCATGGTGCGCTCGCGTCCAGTTCACTAGCTTGATATACACCAAAATTGATATTGCGGGACGTGACTGTATAACGAACATAAGTGGCAGGTGGTAACATGAAGATCGTGGCATGCATGTCGTCTACAATGCCATTTACATGCCTCGCTCATGGTGCGCTCGCGTCCAGTTCACTAGCTTGATATACACCAAAATTGATATTGCGGGACGTGACTGTATAACGAACATAAGTGGCAGGTGGTAACATGAAAATCTTGGCATGCATGTCGTCTACAATGCCATTTACATGCCTCGCTCATGGTGCGCTCGCGTCCAGTTCACTAGCTTGATATACACCAAAATTGATATTGCGGGACGTGACTGTATAACGAACATAAGTGGCAGGTGGTAACATGAAAATCTTGGCATGCATGTCGTCTACAATGCCATTTACATGCCTCGCTCATGGTGCGCTCGCGTCCAGTTCACTAGCTTGATATACACCAAAATTGATATTGCGGGACGTGACTGTATAACGAACATAAGTGGCAGGTGGTAACATGAAAATCTTGGCATGCATGTCGTCTACAATGCCATTTACATGCCTCGCTCATGGTGCGCTCGCGTCCAGTTCACTAGCTTGATATACACCAAAATTGATATTGCGGGACGTGACTGTATAACGAACATAAGTGGCAGGTGGTAACATGAAAATCTTGGCATGCATGTCGTCTACAATGCCATTTACATGCCTCGCTCATGGTGCGCTCGCGTCCAGTTCACTAGCTTGATATACACCAAAATTGATATTGCGGGACGTGACTGTATAACGAACATAAGTGGCAGGTGGTAACATGAAGATCTTGGCATGCATGTCGTCTACAATGCCATTTACATGCCTCGCTCATGGTGCGCTCGCGTCCAGTTCACTAGCTTGATATACACCAAAATTGATATTGCGGGACGTGACTGTATAACGAACATAAGTGGCAGGTGGTAACATGAAAATCTTGGCATGCATGTCGTCTACAATGCCATTTACATGCCTCGCTCATGGTGCGCTCGCGTCCAGTTCACTAGCTTGATATACACCAAAATTGATATTGCGGGACGTGACTGTATAACGAACATAAGTGGCAGGTGGTAACATGAAGATCTTGGCATGCATGTCGTCTACAATGCCATTTATATGCCTCGCTCATGGTGCGCTCGCGTCCAGTTCACTAGCTTGATATACACCAAAATTGATATTGCGGGACGTGACTGTATAACGAACATAAGTGGCAGGTGGTAACATGAAGATCTTGGCATGCATGTCGTCTACAATGCCATTTATATGCCTCGCTCATGGTGCGCTCGCGTCCAGTTCACTAGCTTGATATACACCAAAATTGATATTGCGGGACGTGACTGTATAACGAACATAAGTGGCAGGTGGTAACATGAAGATCGTGGCATGCATGTCGTCTACAATGCCATTTACATGCCTCGCTCATGGTGCGCTCGCGTCCAGTTCACTAGCTTGATATACACCAAAATTGATATTGCGGGACGTGACTGTATAACGAACATAAGTGGCAGGTGGTAACATGAAAATCTTGGCATGCATGTCGTCTACAATGCCATTTACATGCCTCGCTCATGGTGCGCTCGCGTCCAGTTCACTAGCTTGATATACACCAAAATTGATATTGCGGGACGTGACTGTATAACGAACATAAGTGGCAGGTGGTAACATGAAGATCGTGGCATGCATGTCGTCTACAATGCCATTTACATGCCTCGCTCATGGTGCGCTCGCGTCCAGTTCACTAGCTTGATATACACCAAAATTGATATTGCGGGACGTGACTGTATAACGAACATAAGTGGCAGGTGGTAACATGAAAATCTTGGCATGCATGTCGTCTACAATGCCATTTACATGCCTCGCTCATGGTGCGCTCGCGTCCAGTTCACTAGCTTGATATACACCAAAATTGATATTGCGGGACGTGACTGTATAACGAACATAAGTGGCAGGTGGTAACATGAAGATCGTGGCATGCATGTCGTCTACAATGCCATTTACATGCCTCGCTCATGGTGCGCTCGCGTCCAGTTCACTAGCTTGATATACACCAAAATTGATATTGCGGGACGTGACTGTATAACGAACATAAGTGGCAGGTGGTAACATGAAAATCTTGGCATGCATGTCGTCTACAATGCCATTTACATGCCTCGCTCATGGTGCGCTCGCGTCCAGTTCACTAGCTTGATATACACCAAAATTGATATTGCGGGACGTGACTGTATAACGAACATAAGTGGCAGGTGGTAACATGAAGATCTTGGCATGCATGTCGTCTACAATGCCATTTATATGCCTCGCTCATGGTGCGCTCGCGTCCAGTTCACTAGCTTGATATACACCAAAATTGATATTGCGGGACGTGACTGTATAACGAACATAAGTGGCAGGTGGTAACATGAAAATCTTGGCATGCATGTCGTCTACAATGCCATTTACATGCCTCGCTCATGGTGCGCTCGCGTCCAGTTCACTAGCTTGATATACACCAAAATTGATATTGTGGGACGTGACTGTATAACGAACATAAGTGGCAGGTGGTAACATGAAAATCTTGGCATGCATGTCGTCTACAATGCCATTTATATGCCTCGCTCATGGTGCGCTCGCGTCCAGTTCACTAGCTTGATATACACCAAAATTGATATTGCGGGACGTGACTGTATAACGAACATAAGTGGCAGGTGGTAACATGAAGATCTTGGCATGCATGTCGTCTACAATGCCATTTACATGCCTCGCTCATGGTGCGCTCGCGTCCAGTTCACTAGCTTGATATACACCAAAATTGATATTGTGGGACGTGACTGTATAACGAACATAAGTGGCAGGTGGTAACATGAAGATCTTGGCATGCATGTCGTCTACAATGCCATTTACATGCCTCGCTCATGGTGCGCTCGCGTCCAGTTCACTAGCTTGATATACACCAAAATTGATATTGCGGGACGTGACTGTATAACGAACATAAGTGGCAGGTGGTAACATGAAGATCTTGGCATGCATGTCGTCTACAATGCCATTTACATGCCTCGCTCATGGTGCGCTCGCGTCCAGTTCACTAGCTTGATATACACCAAAATTGATATTGCGGGACGTGACTGTATAACGAACATAAGTGGCAGGTGGTAACATGAAGATCTTGGCATGCATGTCGTCTACAATGCCATTTACATGCCTCGCTCATGGTGCGCTCGCGTCCAGTTCACTAGCTTGATATACACCAAAATTGATATTGCGGGACGTGACTGTATAACGAACATAAGTGGCAGGTGGTAACATGAAGATCTTGGCATGCATGTCGTCTACAATGCCATTTACATGCCTCGCTCATGGTGCGCTCGCGTCCAGTTCACTAGCTTGATATACACCAAAATTGATATTGCGGGACGTGACTGTATAACGAACATAAGTGGCAGGTGGTAACATGAAGATCTTGGCATGCATGTCGTCTACAATGCCATTTACATGCCTCGCTCATGGTGCGCTCGCGTCCAGTTCACTAGCTTGATATACACCAAAATTGATATTGCGGGACGTGACTGTATAACGAACATAAGTGGCAGGTGGTAACATGAAAATCTTGGCATGCATGTCGTCTACAATGCCATTTACATGCCTCGCTCATGGTGCGCTCGCGTCCAGTTCACTAGCTTGATATACACCAAAATTGATATTGCGGGACGTGACTGTATAACGAACATAAGTGGCAGGTGGTAACATGAAGATCTTGGCATGCATGTCGTCTACAATGCCATTTACATGCCTCGCTCATGGTGCGCTCGCGTCCAGTTCACTAGCTTGATATACACCAAAATTGATATTGCGGGACGTGACTGTATAACGAACATAAGTGGCAGGTGGTAACATGAAGATCTTGGCATGCATGTCGTCTACAATGCCATTTACATGCCTCGCTCATGGTGCGCTCGCGTCCAGTTCACTAGCTTGATATACACCAAAATTGATATTGCGGGACGTGACTGTATAACGAACATAAGTGGCAGGTGGTAACATGAAGATCTTGGCATGCATGTCGTCTACAATGCCATTTACATGCCTCGCTCATGGTGCGCTCGCGTCCAGTTCACTAGCTTGATATACACCAAAATTGATATTGCGGGACGTGACTGTATAACGAACATAAGTGGCAGGTGGTAACATGAAGATCTTGGCATGCATGTCGTCTACAATGCCATTTACATGCCTCGCGCATGGTGCGCTCGCGTCCAGTTCACTAGCTTGATATACACCAAAATTGATATTGCGGGACGTGACTGTATAACGAACATAAGTGGCAGGTGGTAACATGAAGATCTTGGCATGCATGTCGTCTACAATGCCATTTACATGCCTCGCTCATGGTGCGCTCGCGTCCAGTTCACTAGCTTGATATACACCAAAATTGATATTGCGGGACGTGACTGTATAACGAACATAAGTGGCAGGTGGTAACATGAAAATCTTGGCATGCATGTCGTCTACAATGCCATTTACATGCCTCGCTCATGGTGCGCTCGCGTCCAGTTCACTAGCTTGATATACACCAAAATTGATATTGCGGGACGTGACTGTATAACGAACATAAGTGGCAGGTGGTAACATGAAGATCTTGGCATGTATGTCGTCTACAATGCCATTTACATGCCTCGCTCATGGTGCGCTCGCGTCCAGTTCACTAGCTTGATATACACCAAAATTGATATTGCGGGACGTGACTGTATAACGAACATAAGTGGCAGGTGGTAACATGAAGATCTTGGCATGCATGTCGTCTACAATGCCATTTACATGCCTCGCTCATGGTGCGCTCGCGTCCAGTTCACTAGCTTGATATACACCAAAATTGATATTGCGGGACGTGACTGTATAACGAACATAAGTGGCAGGTGGTAACATGAAGATCTTGGCATGCATGTCGTCTACAATGCCATTTACATGCCTCGCTCATGGTGCGCTCGCGTCCAGTTCACTATAGTCGGTGACAAGCTAAGAATAAAAAGTAAACTCTACCGCTGTCCATTTGTATCATGCGCGTCCAACTACGGCCGCTCTTTACCATTACGTAACGGTGGAGACGAACCAATGAAAAATGCAACATGGCGCCGTTCGCGACGAGAGGTGAGGTACCGCTGCACCGAGACCGAGAGCAGTTAATTCGATTTTCTGTGGTGTCTCTTTCTACCAGAAGAAGCTCTTTCCTACTGTTATCCTCACGTACGTAGCATCATCGTCGCCGGTCGTCATTCGATGCAGTAGATGCTTGTGACTGTGCCGCGTTTGAAGTGCACCGAAGCGGCAGCTAGCAGCTCGGACGCTCTATCGCGTTTCATCGTTTCGGCATCGTCAAGTTGCATCACGGCGTGTGTTCCTTCACCCGCTCGGATGCACGAAGCATATCACCTGAGTGTCACCATATCGGCGATTGTCGCGTTCATTCGTGTGCAGTGAGGTGAAGTCGGAATGTGCGCGTCTGTGCCCGATTACCGTCTGCAAAAGCCATAGCATTAGCGTTGCCACATGTGCGTGCGTGTGTGTGTGTTACTTGGAGCTCGCAACGTGGGAATCTTGGTGATGTACTGCGCAATACGCGGTGCTGTGCGTCGCTATGAATGGTGTATGTGCGGACGAAGCCAAAGAGAAAGAGCGACCATCATAACCCGTTAGCGCACCACAGTGCGAAAGTAAACAAACCAGGTATGGAGAACATGCTGTGCTGTGTGCATGATAAGGAGATAATTGTGGTCATGCGGTGCATGTGTGATTATGTGACGTATGTCACCAGCTCAGAATGATGTGCTAGGTCAAAGTGCCCGTCGCGTAAGTCTCACGCCCGATACACGAACGCCTTGCATGAAAAACGCCGCGCGAGGTAATCGTTGTCTACAAACAGTGAAGTGATGCACGCTACATAATATCGCTGGGACACAGGAATTTTCGATTGCATGGATCGCGACTGCAACTGAAGTGACGCGGCTAAAACTATCATTGAATAAAAAAAATGGTTTGTAACGGCGCTGCATCCTTCAGATAACATTGGATAAGTTCACCCACTATATGGTCAATCCCCTCCAATGGGTATGAGCCATGTCCAGAGGATAACAACAACAACAACAACATCCTACTTCACGATATCATATTTGGAATTCTGCTTTTTTCTAACGTGCGCTTTCTGTATTTTGTGTGTATTGTGTGCATATATTACGCAGTGATAATTTGTTTATCTTAAACTACAGTGGACTCTCGTGAAGCTTATAGTCTGTAGACCTTTCTTTTAAATGCTTACCCTTCTTGTGATGCACGTCTTTTTTGTATGGTGTTTTGGCTGCTCAATTTTTCAGTTTTACATTTTCTATTTTTATTGTTTGTGTCCTTTTCCTTTTTCTCTCTCTCCCTGCTTGGAGGCCGATGCTATAAAAGCGCATCGAAGCTTCGTAAATTGTGCCTTGATAAAGATCGATCTGCGATCGACACGTTGACAAATAAACTGTTTCTTTTAGAAGCGTCTATCCTTTTCCTGTTTGCCTTACGGCAGTTGAGAGACACACATACATAGAAGGTAGGGGCCCCTCTTCCATCAAAACTGGGCCCCCTGCCGTAATGCCCACTGGGGCGATGCAGGTATGTAATAAATAAATAAAAAGTTGAACGTTCAAAGGCTGAAGGAGTCGTGGCAGCGCCAGTGAAAGTTGTCGAAGCCAGAAACAATCTCACGTAAAGCTTTTAGTCACTGCCGCTTTAGCCGCGTACATCGCCTTGGCGTGAACTTAACGGCAGGTATCCAATGACCCGCACAGCTAAGCACCATGAGCGCTACGCTCTTCTATTTCGTTGAAGCCTCGTCAAGTGAAGCCTTGTCGTTTACCTCAAACACGATGACAACCACGGCCACTCCAGACGCAAATGATATTCACGGCAACACAAGAATCGAAATTCGCGAAGGCAATCTCAGAACACTTCGCTATTCCTCGCTTTGAGTCGTTGTTGCCATAGTTACTGCAGACAATGAAGAAAACTGGCGGCGAAATTTTCGTAAAAAAAAAAAAAAGATTGCAAATGACGTTATTAAATTTAATTAATGTCCGTGTGTCGTTTTGTGAAACCGTAAAGAAATGGTTCCTTTATATTAATTATACGTTAAATGTAGCATTCTTTGTTTTAATACTATAATAGGCGCTGCGCAGAAACGTAGCCTTTGAGACGTACGTTACTTTTTCGTAGACTCCGAGATGACCGCGGCGAGGGTGCGATTTAAACAACAGATATATTATTAAGCTGACGCTGAACGCCGTGCGTTCACAATTTCTTTTATCTAGCTTTGCTTTCTTTATTTCAATATCATTGCAATATTGGAAAATATTGTTTGTATGCGTGAAAATTATTGCCATTGTTTAGGAACTACTTCGTTTGTAGCGCGGAGGCATGCAAAATATGAGCAATGCGGCCTCGAGGGCGGAGCTTATATTTATTCTTAGGCTGTCACCGACTATAGCTTGATATACACCAAAATTGGTATTGCGTGACGTGACTGTATGACGAACATAAATGACAGATCTTAACATGTAAATCATGACATGCGTGTTAAGGCGAAAGCCTTTAATGTCTCATGCTCATGTCCATCCG
The DNA here is from genome assembly GCA_030522465.1 of Rhipicephalus appendiculatus. Classification (NCBI taxonomy): domain Eukaryota; kingdom Metazoa; phylum Arthropoda; class Arachnida; order Ixodida; family Ixodidae; genus Rhipicephalus; species Rhipicephalus appendiculatus. The sequence continues at coordinate 7,658 of JALIZH010010931.1, read as the reverse complement.
TCGCTCCGGCCGTGCCCTGGCACGGTGTCAAGTGGCCGCCGGGGCGCGCAAACGGACGACGGTCGCGTCGGACTCTACAGCGCTCGCGCTTTGCTGTCGTAGCGTCGTTGTGCCCAGCGTGTCCAATCATGCAAGGAGGGAGACATGCGCTTCACGTTCCATTCTGACCGACCCCGTCTAAGTGGGCACAGGCGTTCGCGGAACACACTTTGCAATTTACAAAGTGTCCGTCAATTTAAGCGCTGGGACGCGGATGGCGTCTGCACGATGCGCAGAGCGCGAGAAAATACGAACGCATGCGAACGGAGGAAGATAAGTCTCGCGTCTCGGTGCGATTCGCGGTAAAAAAATTAAAGAAAAAAATACGCACACATTCGGTTTGTGTGTTATCCCACTGAGAGTGTCAAAGAAAAAAGACATGGTATAGTCAGTCGAATGGCCACACGCTTTCCCCGTACACATTTTCGAATGTACAGAGTGTCCTTCAATTTTTTTTCTCGTTCCACATCACGAGTGGGTACAGAAAGGGGACGGCCCCATTTTCGTGTACGTCTCAAGGGCAGTTTTCAAATTTAAAGAAAATGTAGGAGCGTTGCGTGACAGAAAACACGCTCAAGCTCCTCCGAGATCTGCATACCACGAGCGGTCAGTGGTGTCTATAAATATTTTGCCGTTATTAGGCAGGCGCCTGCATGGTGCGTGGCTGAGTGGTCTACCGCAGCGCCCTGCGGAGCGAGGAGTCACTGGGGCTCTTCGATTTTCCACTTCTGGCTACCCGCGGGTTGCCAGAGCCAGCTAGAGCGCGCTCGATTTTCTCGGGTTGCTCCGCCCCTCCCGCGGCGCACTTCCGGTTGGCGTTCGTTTTTCTCTGGTTGGACGGTTCTGGCGACCCGCGGGGAGCCCGCGGGTCGCCAGAAGCGTCCACGACAATTTAGTCGTGGAAGCTTTCTGGAAGGCTTTTGGCTAGCAGACGCCGAAAAGAGACGATACACGCTCGCCGCCATCTTTGTGAGGACTCGACGGATTGCAATGCGGGCGCTGGGGGACTGCGCCTTCGCTTGTTTCAATAAGGAAGGATTGCGCAAAAAACACAGCACAACAGAGAAAGAGACAACGACACCTGCGCAAACTTGCAACTGATTTATTCACACCTTGAGCGAGTGAATATATAGGGTTGAGAGAGGGCAAAAAACGAGAAAGAAGGGACCGCCACATGCGCAGATCAAACTGCAAAAAGAAAATAGGCGATTAAAGTCCGTGTTTTAGCACAAAGCATGTAAAAAGGCGCATTCAGTTTGATAAATAGCAATCGAGGGCATGCTTGTACACTCGGCCCCGCTTCTATCAATGTGAAAAGCCTCAATGAGTTCACGTGCTGTCTTGTCTTTGCTTCTGTTTAATATTGCCACGCGCGTTTTGTATTATACTTGTGCTGTATTCGGTTTACGCCCACAAAGACTGTAAGCAATGCTCAGCGCAAACCGCGCCTCATTTTTCTAGAAGCTTCGCGTTTATTGTAGATCGTTGTGTTAAGATTGCGCGCAAGACGCGAACACGCGAGCTTATTCCAGAGCTTTCGCGACAACCAGTGATAAGACTAGAATATTCGATGACACGCTTATAAATGCCGACGCGCTTCACCGCTTGTCAGTTGATCGACGGCCGACGCTGTGTTCGCCGCTATCAGTGCATACCGTGTGTATTGCTGTATTCTTACTTTCCGTTTCTCGGCCACAAGTTCGGCCCAAATAAACAGCTTCATCTTGGACACGTCGCCTGCTGCCTTCGTCGACGTCACGACCACGTGACATCTGGTGGAGGTGCTGCTGCAGCCCGACGCAGTGCACCCCCTCCACGCCCCCGTCAGGACGGCGCACAGCAGCACTACCGTCGCGAGACGCCGCCGCCGCCACCACCGCCGCCATCTCACCCGCCTGTCAGCCAGCGCTACACGCGCAGGAAGACCGACATCTGGCGCGCCCCCGACCACCGCCCACTATGCTACCACTGCGGAGAAGCCGGCCACACTTACCGCCGATGCCAGTACCGCCAGATGGGACTGCGTGGTTTCGCCATCGACGCGCCGCGTCCACAGCGGGGTGAAAGACCCCGTGACATCGCTGACTACCTTGCAGGAGCGCAGTGGACACCCCGACGACCTTCCCGATCGCCTTCCCCAGGCCGCTACATCTCACCGCATCGCAGTCAGTATGCCGGCCCTGCTCGGGGCCGATCTTCGAGCCCTTACCCGGAAAACTAAGGGCAGCAACCGATGGAGGTGCGGTTGCTGAACGACGAAATGCCGAACATCCTCCGCCGACGACGACGACGGCTCAGCGAAGTCTTAAGAACGCGCAGCAAGCCGAACGGAGCCTGGATGACGAAACTTCACGACCGGAAGAACAGACGACGCAACGCCGAAGCAGTGTAACAAACCATCGTAGCCGCGACCCGACGCCTCGACCCAACCGCAACGCCAGGCGACGAACTAGCGACCTCGACGTTCTCATCGACGGCCGCAGCGTCACAGCTCTCGTCGACACCGGGGCCGACTATTCCGCCGTCAGTGGGCCGTTCGCCGCGAAGTTGAGGAAAGTTAAGACTGCCTGGGAAGGAGCCGAAATTCGGACCGCTGGAGGCCATTTAATAACACCCGCTGGGGTCTGTACAGCAAGAGTCACTATCAATAATCGGACTTACCCTGCGAGCTTTGTAATCCTACAGCACTGCTCCAGGGACGTAATACTTGGGATGGACTTCCTAAGTAAACACGGCGCCGTCATCGACCTAAGGTCTGAGTCGATAACACTAACCTCAGAAAAAGCACTGCCTACCGAGACGACGCCAGGGAGCCATGCATTGAACGTGATAGAAGAGCACGTCACCGTTCCGCCTCTCTCCAGCGTCATCATTTGTGTCGGCACCGAACAACCCGCAGACTTCGAAGGCGTCATCGAGGGTGATCAGCACCTGCTTGTAAACCGTCAGATTTGCGTCGCACGAGGCATCGCCGAGTTGCGTGAAGGGAAAGCAACAGTGATGCTTACGAACTTCAGCAACGAATACAAGCACGTGAGCAAAGGCACGACGGTCGCCTACATCGAAGACATTGTGGAAACCAGCGACGCCCTCGCCCTCGCCGAGTTTACCGAACATGCTACGACGAACCAAGCTCATCAACTAACTTTCGACGTCAATCCGAGCCTTCCGACGCATAAACAAGATCAGCTCAAAACCCTGCTCCTGCAATACAAGGATTGCTTTTCGTCGTCGTCCAGAGTTCGACAGACACCAGTCGCACAACACCGCATCATAACAGAGGAAAGTTCCAGGCCACTACGTCAGAGCCCGTACAGAGTTTCAACGAGGGAACGCGAGGCAATAAAGAAACAAGTCGACGAAATGCTCCGCGACGACATCATCCAGCCTTCAAAGAGTCCGTGGGCGTCACCCGTGGTGTTAGTGAAGAAAAAGGACGGAACCCTACGCTTCTGCGTCGATTATCGCCGCCTGAACAAAATAACGAAGAAGGACGTGTACCCTCTCCCACGGATAGACGACACCCTCGATCGGCTCCACAACGCGAGGTACTTTTCGTCGATGGACCTCAAGACCGGCTATTGGCAAATTGAAGTCGACGAGAGAGACCGAGAAAAGACCGCGTTTATAACACCAGACGGCCTCTTCGAGTTCAAGGTCATGCCCTTTGGTCTTTGCTCGGCGCCTGCGACTTTCCAACGGGTTATGGACACAGTACTGGCAGGATTGAAGTGGCAGACTTGCCTGGTGTACCTGGACGACGTCATTGTGTTTGCTTCAAACTTCGATGAACACCTCCGGCGACTTGACGCAGTACTTCAAGCAATCAAGACCTCCGGCCTCACCTTGAAGCCTGAAAAGTGCCGCTTCGCATACGAGGAGCTCTTGTTCTTGGGTCACGTGATCAGCAAGTCCGGAGTACGCCCCGATCCTCAAAAAGACAGCCGCCATCGCTACATTCCCGCCACCCGCCGACAAGAAGGCCGTCCGTCGATTTCTCGGCCTGTGCGCCTATTACAGGCGGTTTGTCAAAAATTTTGCCCGCATCGCCGAGCCACTCACTAACCTTACCAGAACCGACGTCGAGTTCAAGTGGGAATCACCGCAAGAGGAAGCATTTCAAGAACTAAAACGACGCCTGCAAATGCCTCCGTTACTTGCGCATTTCGACGAACACGGCGAAACAGAAGTGCACACCGACGCAAGCAGCGTGGGACTCGGCGCCGTCCTTGTGCAGAAGACGGACGGACTGGAAAGGGTTATCAGTTATGCTAGCCGGTCGCTATCCAAGGCAGAGGCCAACTATTCAACAACAGAAAAAGAGTGCCTCGCCATCATCTGGGCTACGTCGAAGTTTCGCCCCTACCTCTACGGCAGGCCCTTCAAAGTTGTGAGCGACCACCACGCCTTGTGTTGGCTAGCTAACTTGAAAGACCCTTCAGGTCGCCTCGCAAGATGGAGTCTCAGACTTCAAGAATTCGACGTTACCGTCGTTTACAAGTCCGGACGAAAGCATTCTGACGCCGACTGCTTGTCTCGCGCCCCCGTCGACCCGCCGCCACAGGACGACCTTAATGATGACTGCTTCTTGGGAACCATAAGCGCCGATGACTTCGCTGAACGACAACGAGCCGATCCGGAACTCAAGGGCCTTATAGAATACCTCGAGGGCAAGGCCACCATGGCTCCAAAGGTATTCAGACGAGGACTGGAGTCGTTTTTCTTGCGCAACGGCATTCTCCTAAAGAAAAACTTCTCGCCACTCCGGGCCGACTCCCTCCTCGTAGTACCTTCAGCGTTACGTCCCGAAGTTCTGGACGCTCTGCATGACGACCCGACAGCTGGACACCTTGGATTTTCCCGTACGCTCGCGAGGATACAAGAAAAGTACTACTGGCCTCGCCTCACTGCCGACGTCACCCACTACGTGAAGACCTGCCGAGATTGTCAACGACGGAAGAGACCACACACTAGGCCAGCCGGACTTCTGCAACCCATCGAGGCCACCTCGCCGACCGTTCCAGCAAATCGGCATGGACTTACTGGGACCGTTCCCGACGTCGAACTCCGGAAACAAATGGATCGTCGTAGTAACGGACTACCTCACCCGCTACGCCGAGACAAGGGCGCTGCCCAAGGGCAGTGCAGCCGAGGTAGCAAAGTTCTTCGTCGAGAACATCGTACTGCGTCATGGCGCCCCAGAGGTCCTCATTACCGACAGAGGTACGGCCTTTACAGCGGACCTAACGCAGGCGATCCTGAGGTACAGCCAAACAAGTCACCGCCGGACCACCGCCTACCACCCGCAGACCAATGGCCTCACCGAACGTCTAAATAAGACCATCGCCGATATGCTGGCCATGTACGTCGACGTCGAGCACAAGACGTGGGATGCCATCCTTCCGTATGTAACCTTTGCATACAACACGGCGGTACAAGAAACGACGCAGATGACGCCGTATGGATTGGTCTACGGAAGGACCCCGGCAACGACGCTCGACGCCATGTTGCCCAATGTCTGCGACGAGGAAAACGTCGACGTCACCGTGTACCTTCAGCGCGCCGAAGAAGCCAGACAACTCGCCCGTCTGCGCATCCATAGCCAGCAAAAGACCGACAGCCGTCGCTACAACCTTCGAAGACGCCACATGGAATACCAACCCGGTGACCGTGTATGGGTCTGGACGCCAGTTCGCCGACGGGGACTTAGCGAGAAGCTCCTTCGACGATACTTCGGTCCGTACAGGGTACTTCGACGTCTCGGCGCACTCGACTACGAGGTTGTCCCTGACGGCATTACGAACTCTCAGCGGCGCCGTGCGCGACCTGGAAGTCGTCCATGTCGTGCGCCTCAAGCCGTATTACGCGCGTTAGAGAACCTGAAGACTGTAATTTTTGCTTTATTATTGTACTTTCGTGCTTGTGCTTATTGTTTATTGTACTTTCTTGCTTTATTATTGTTATTTATTATTGCATGAATCCCCCCCCCCCCCCCGTGTTCTGTTTTAAGCATCGGGACGATGCTTTTTCAGAGGGGGGGGCATTGCCACGCGCGTTTTGTATTATACTTGTGCTGTATTCGGTTTACGCCCACAAAGACTGTAAGCAATGCTCAGCGCAAACCGCGCCTCATTTTTCTAGAAGCTTCGCGTTTATTGTAGATCGTTGTGTTAAGATTGCGCGCAAGACGCGAACACGCGAGCTTATTCCAGAGCTTTCGCGACAACCAGTGATAAGACTAGAATATTCGATGACACGCGTATAAATGCCGACGCGCTTCACCGTTTGCCAGTTGATCGACGGCCGACGCTCTGTTCGCCGCTATCAGTGCATACCGTGTGTATTGCTGTATTCTTACTTTCCGTTTCTCGGCCACAAGTTCGGCCCAAATAAACAGCTTCATCTTGGACACGTCGCCTGCTGCCTTCGTCGACGTCACGACCACGTGACAATATCTTCGTTTCTTTCAGTTTCGCTTCACATTTTTTCTTTTCATTCACCCCACAAATTAGGAAAGGTAAAGTCCACAGCCATTTCATTGTGTGAAAATATAGGACTGGAAAAACTGGCGAAGAGTATTCGGGTCTGTAAAGGCAATTTTTTGAATGTGTTTTTTACGGCAAAAACCGATAAGGAAAGGATCCCATTTAGAAGCATTGTCACCGAGAGGGGCGCTTGGCAAAGTCATGTCAGCCGTTATCTGCTAAAGCAGCTGAATGTTTTGGAGGTCGAAGACCCATTTTATGTGAAAAATTCTCTGGAAGTTGTTGACTTTTTTGAAGGAAAAGAAAGCGGTTGGTTGTATGTTTTCGGTCGATGTAGTCGACCTCTTTTATTCGATTCCGCAGAAAGATTTGCTAACTACTGTTGCTTCATGCATCGAGAAGAACGGGACTATTGCATTCCAAAATGCTGCAGGTGTTTCGGTTGCTAGCTTTATGGCCCTTCTGGAATTTTACCTGTCTTCGACTATAGTTTCTTTTTAAAGATCAGCTCTTTGTGCAGCAGAAAGGAATTTGTATTGGCTCCTGCGTGGCCTCAGTTTTGTGCCTCATCTTTCTTGCCGGACTTGACAGAGCTTTGCTGGATGTTTTGAATGAAGACAAAGTGTTGAAATGTTTTAGGTTTGTTGATGATTTTTTAATTATTTTAAAGAAACAGGCTCCTTCCTCCTATCAACAAACTGTGCAGGACGTTTTATCCCTTTTTAAGCTACAAGGCAGAGGTTTAGAATTTACCGACGAATTAGCACAGGACTACAGGTTGCAGTTTTTAGATATTGACATATCATTTAATGACGAAAGCGTTTGCTGGATGTATCGTCCACGTGCGTGGAAAGAAATAATGCCTTTTGATTCCGCTCAATCCAAGACAGTGAAACGCGCGATAGCCCCCTCACGGGCTATCGCGGTGCCCCCTCACGGGCACGGGCACCCTCATTCCACATCATTGCAAGGCCTGTGGGGTGAATGAAAAGAAAAAATGTGAAGCGAAACTGAAAGAAAGGAAGATATTAAACAGAAGCAAAGACAAGACAGCACATGAACTCATGAGGCTTTTCACATTGATAGAAGCGGGGCCGAGTGTATAAGCATGCCCTCGATTGCTATTTATCAAAG
>JALIZH010010928.1:0-11806 GCA_030522465.1 Rhipicephalus appendiculatus | reverse complement strand
AAGATAAGTAAGGTACTTGGTGCTGTGATTGCCAAACGATTCCCAATGAAACCCGATCGATCCCTATCCGATACTCGGGAATCGCAAAGTGATGGCGTGAACACTTCGTGCATGAACGTGTGAATGAACGTGTGAACGTGAAGCCAGGACCAGGCGAGTGCCGACCAGCTCTGCTCTGCCCCAGCCTTACGCGACTGGAGCGCATGCTGCGCAAATTTTTTACCATGTTGAAAGGCTCGGCCGATGGCAAATCTTGAAGCAGTTGGCGCACATTTAATGACTTGACAGTCGACTGATAGCATTTCGCAATATTTAGTTCTAGGTTACTCAGCTTGTAGCGTCTGCTTACTTTTCGTCCCCGTGTTTTCCGAGCTTTTTTCTACTCCTTAGGGCTTCTCTGGATGCACAGAAAGCTGTTATACTTCTTATAATAATTGTTGGGGGTTTTGCGTCCAAAGAACGCGATATGAATGTGAGAGATGCCATAGTGGAGGGCCCCCGATAGTTAGACCACGTGGGGTTCTTTAAGGTGCACCTAAATCTGAGCACATGGGCTTCTTGCATATTGCGTCCATCGAAATTCAGCCTCCGCGAACTAACATGGTGCTACCAAACGTGTGGTTCCAACTACAAAGTACGGCCGCGGCGGCGCATTTCGATGCAGGCGAAAAATCCTTGAGGCCTGTGTGCTTAGATTTAGGTGCACATTAAAGACCCCCGGTGGTCGAAATTTTGAGAGCCCTCCACTGCGGCGTCTCTCATCATATGGTCGTTTTGGGACGTTAGGACCCCAACAATTATTATGACTATTAAAGTACAAAGTAATCGTTCTAGAAGGTCTTGGCTCACGGTACACACAAATCGGCGCATAGCACACATGATGACGCACGTGTGCTAGCGCTACAGATTTGCCGGTCACCGGCTCCAAAAACACTACCTAAATATCATCATTCGAACGCCCTCTGGTATGATTTTTTTAATGAACGAAAATTAATAATAATAATAATAGTAATATCTGGGGTTTTACGTGACAAGACCGCGATATGATAATGAAGCCCGCGGTATAGGAGAACTCCGGAAATTTTGATCATCTGGCGTTCTTTAAGGTACTTTGACATCGCACAGTACACGCGGTCCTCTACCATTTCGCCTCCATCGAAATGCGACCACCGCGGCCGGGATCGAACCTGCGCCTTTCAGGTCAGCAGCCGACCTCCATAGACGCTATGCCGTCGCGGCGGCATATCTACAGTGTCTCCACAGCCACCATTGTCCCCCATGAAAAAAAAAAAAGCATGGAATAAAATTCTAATAAAGAGTCTAAGGCGTTGGATTGCGGACAGCATGCGATAGCAGTTAAAGGAGAGTAGCTTAGTAACATGCGATTCGCTTGTGATATTGCCATGTTTAGTAACTCGGGAAAACTATTGCAAATCATAATTACTGAATGAGACAGGGAAAGCAGATCGGTGGGTCAGAAAATTAGTATGCCGACAAATAAAGCAATGTTCAGCAGTCTCCGAAGAGAAGAATGGTTTGCGATGCCTATCAAAACAGTGGAAGTGGTAAAGGAATACGTCTGTTTAGGGAAGGTAGTGACCGCAGATACGAACCATGAGAATGAAGTAACCAAAAGTATAAGAATGTTGTAGTGTGCATTTGGCACGTATTCTGAGATAATGATTGGCCGTTTACCACTAGCTCTCAAGAGAAAAGCGAATGGTGGTTTATCACTATCTCTCAATCGGAAGGCTAGATCCTCCGGGAAACTACAAAATCCTAATCCTAATCCTAACTACTATCTGTCAAGGGAATGCAGCGAGAAGAGAAGATAACTTGTGGCAATTGAAAGTAACAGCGGGGATTCCAACAGAAGGCAAGAGCGCGAACGAGAGGCATAAAGTTAAATGGGCAGATGAGATTCAGAAGCTTCCGGGGCTAACGTGGGCGCCGCCTGCACAGGACCGGGTTGATTGGAGAAACATGGGAGGGGCATGTTCCCTACAATTAGCGTACTCATGTTGCTGCTGCTGCTGATGATGATTACACACTTGTACAACGTGAATGCGAAAGTATCATTTCACGATTCGTACACAGTCGCATATATATATATATATATATATATATATATATATATATATATATATATATATATATATATATATATATATATATATATATATATATATATATATATATATATATATATATATATATATATATATATATATATATATATATATATACACGTATTGTTACAGCAACAAAAAGTGTGTCAAGAGGCCAACCAGGTTTCGCCTTAGCGTTTTGAGTGAGTGAAACACGTGCTTAGATTTTATTTATTTCTTTATTTATTCATTCATTAACTTATTTATCTTAAATTCACTAAAGCGCTTGAGCATTCTAGAGGGGAGTAGGGTACATATGTGTACAACAATAGGAAGAATACCGACGTTTCAGCGAACACTTTCAAACAAATTTAAAGGTTGGCTGTTGGATATTGTACAATTCTAGCTCGTCAGCTGGTCGACGAGAAGAGGTGGAAGTTACTCCACAAAAATTGAAAGGCATAGTCCTCTAACTAACGAAAATTTACCAATTTTGATCTGAATTGAGTTATCGCCCACATTTCAATTCGCAATATTTATCCGTGGAGTTCGCAAGACGACCTGGAACTAATTCGTACGATGCCACTAGTTTCGAGATATTTCCTAATTCCCGAACATTACAGAGAAAGGAGTTGCCATCCGAATTATATTCCTAACAAAACCTCCTGTCATGTATTGAAGCCCAAAATAAGTCTAACACAATGTATTCCTTCAACACTGATCTTTACGCTCCTTAGCCTAAGTGCGCATATCGTGTGCCAGCCACAGTGAGTCGCAACATCGCATAATCGACACTGCTCAACACGGCGTCATACAGACCTCGAACAGTCGATGGGTCTCACCGGTCGATATTGTAAAAAAAAAAAAAAATACGGCTCAATTACTTAGTTTTTGCGTAGACTATAGCTTGCTGAACAACATCACACGTAAGGACATCTATCCCTAGCCACTAATAGACGATGACGCGACTGCCGGCATGGAGCATAGTTTCTTTTTTTTCTTTTTTCTCTATTCGTTGGACCTGTGCTCCGGCTGCTTGCAGCCCCGATGGCTGAACTTGACCACCGCAAACCAGCGTTCGTGAGATCCGATGGCTTATATGAATTTATGGTGACGCGATTCGGGCAGTGCAACGCGCTTGCAACATTTGAACGCATGATCGGTATCCTTCGCGGCTTCAAGTGGCAGACGAATCTGTACTACCTGGATGGTACTCTGATCTTTTCAGACGGCTTTGCGACCCATCTACTAAAGGTCGAAGCTGTCGTCACTAGTCTCAGCTGTAATGGCATTGAGGTAAACTTAAAGAAATGTTGCTTTGGCGTACGAAAGCTGCTTATTCTGTGCCGTCTTCTTCCGAGATGGCGTCCTTCCGGATCCCACGACACTTCGTGCTGCTGCTACGTTTCCTAAACTGACAACGAAATCCCTTCGCAGCTTTCTATGCCTTCCATTTTATTTTACGTGTTTCATTCGCAGCTCCCCGCAATTATAGCGCATTTCACTGACCTCCGCAGCGGCCGCGACCTTTGAGCGAAGTTACATGCGGCGATGCATCCAGAAAACTCCGACGTATTCTTACGTCGCCTCCAATCTTGCGACATTTTGAGTTGCTCGCCCCATATTAGAGAGAGAGAGAAGTTTATTATGACAGAAAAGCTGAGAGCACCCCAGATGAAATTCACAAGGACACTAGCGGCGTTTCTTCGGCGTTGTGCGTGCCCAGCGTAAACGCGGATTTCACGAGTTAGTTGTTGCTTATGCCAGCCATGCAGCTACCAAAGCACGCACGAGCATACATAAAGTACGGTTGAACCCCGTAACCTCTCCTCCCACTCCTGCATCCGCCAACCAATACACATTCTAGCGGCGGTCTTCTTGTCCATCTACGACGCGTTCCCGCTGTAGCCGTCACCGACATGCCTGTGCAGCGGCTCAAAAACCCCCTGCATTGCTTCCCTTATGGACTTGTTGCGTGAAGCAACACCTACCATCCCTGAGAAATAAGCCATCAAACACACCATTTCATTCTTCGCAACAGTTGATCTACTATCCCAACTACCTCTATGATGGACGCAAGTGGCTCTTATTCCGCGCCATCTACGTTGACATATGCGCCACCTTCAACGCTGACTCACAGTGTGCGCATGCCGAATAGTTGAAGACTTGCACATTCCTCCAGCTCTGCCACTATCAACGCAGAATTTACCGCTTCTTCTACCGCTACATTTGTTGCGTCGAGCAGAGCCGCACGAATCCCCCTTACCATTTCCCTGCTCCGTAACAACCACTCACTTGCCTTCTCCGCCCCTTGGACTACGCCGGCGTTGATTTGTATGGACTTCTTTCCATCACTCCTGCTACCAACTGATAGATGATTTTTTCCATTGATTACGCGCTAAGCAGAGACTTCACCATTGCCATCTGCATCGGCTAGCAATGTTGCCTCTCATTTCACACCACGTCATTCTACAGTACGGCCCACTACGTGAGCCGCGCATCGTCCGAAGGACGTCTATTTCTGTCGGTCGTCGTCAAGCAATTCTAGAGGAATGCAAGGTCTTTAACCACACCACCACATCTTACAATCATAAAAGGGATGGTTTAACAGAAACATTTAATCGAACATCAGGTGATATGCTGACAATGTACGTCACTTCCGGTTACTGAGACTGGACCCGTGTCATTCTCTTCGTGACGTACGCCCAAAACACTGCTACGCAGACCACTACTGGACTCTCTCCTGTCTTCTACCTATAAGGACTCGCGCCCTCCTGCACGTTATGCGCAATAACTCCTTGCCACGCTTATGTGAGTGAGTCGACGGCAGTTCCCAAGCTGCTAATTCGCTGAAGAGGGTCGCCAGAGAGCCAGCTCTAACGCCACTGTAGGCAAGCAGCGTCAAATACACCAAGGAGATGTCTCGAAGCCTTTTAGTGTCGTATGCCCGTGGCCGATTTGTGTGGCTCTGGACTCCTTGAGCTAGCCCCGGTTGGCCAACGAAACCTCTTTCGAAGTACCGCGGCCCGTACCGTATGGTCTACCAAGCCTCGTACTTGATCTACGGCGTCAAGCCACTTGATCTTTCTTCTATTGTAGTAATCAAAAATGTCGAGGCATCAGATTGCGCAATGGACCTAGGTGATTCCCCGAGAGATCGAACATGCATGTCCGGTCGATATCTGAGAGCCGCGATGAGGTAGACCAAGCATTTGTTGAGGAACCTAAAACGATTAATATGTTGAACAGGTACGTCCACCTTTCTTGCAGGCTTTGTTGCAGGCTGCAAGCTGTGCACGCATAGCCCTTTAGAGAGCGGAAGCAGCCCAACCCCGCACACGCTAGAGACAAATAAATCTGAGAATACATTTTTTTTGAAGACAGGCTACCAGAGTGAAATTTCGCTGCAGCAAAATAATTAGTACTGTAGATTTACGCACAATGCAAGCTGATAACAACCATAAAAGGCACTGAAGTGAGATCACACAGCAAAGGTCACTTTGGCCCTTTATGTCTCATTAACAAAGAAAATGACGTTTTATATCGAAACCGTGCATTGACTGACATAAGCACTCCTCGGTAAAAAAATTTTCCCTAAAATAGACACCAAGGTTTTTTTTATTGTTTTTTTGAAAATGGGCCTTTTTGAAAAAAACTTGCTTTTTAAACTATTTCTTTCTTTTTTTTACGCTGCTTGTAGGAAAGCGATATCTCGCAGAAATATTTCAAATGCTTTTTTTCTATATATGATACAGTTTTGAAGTTTCTGTGTAAAATAGCAAACGGGCGAAGACGCATCAAACTTAGGAAACATTTTCGATTTGGGCCGTGTCTGCCATTTTTTTACATTTTTTTACCCTTTGTGGACAGCATCAAAAAAGCATGGATGTAATTCACAGTATTCCCTATAAAAATGAACACCAAAAATTTTCGACGCAATGTTTATAGTTCGCATTAAATTCGGCTGCGAAATCCAAAAAATATTGCAGGGAGACAAAAGAAGACTCCCCGCACCACCACCTTCAAATATTTGTTTCGCACGCTTGGAGCGTTCTTCGGAAATAAAATTGTCGGTTCCCTGCACATTGAATGTGCCGACACATCATATAAAAATCGCAGACAAAACAGAAATATCGACCGGACATGCATGTTCGATCTTTCGTGGATTCACCCACCTGCCTTACTATCTCAGTGCCGTGGTATTCTGCCTGTAATTCACCAGGATGGCTCTGTTTCGGAAGGGAAGTAAACAGAGAGTTTTAGAACACCGCACGCAAAGCTTGCCGGCATTGCGGGCGTAGCGTTAGCGTTCGTCACTTAACGGGAGCTCGCAAGAGGCTAGCGTACGACGCATGCGCAACGCAAACGCAAAGCTTCGCGTACGCTGTTCTAAAACTCTCTAAAAGCGGCACTGCTTGCAGAATCAAAGAACGCTGCCGATGTAGAAAGAAAAGAAGACGATTCGGCAACGCAAGCTTTGCGCTGGTTCTGCCATTGCTGGTCAGTCTCCAATAGTATAGTGCTTATTTAAAACGCTTCATTACACTATCAATAGCTTCTATCATGCTTTCCTTGGATTCAATATGTGTTGCCTTATTGAGGCTGTGGTTAACTGAAATAGGCCCTTGGTTCCCCTTCCTTTGTTGTTTAGATAATGGGTTGCGTAATAAGAAATACTAAAACATGAGAACTTTACTTGCTCCATATCTAGAAGCGAAACCGGCTCTGTAGCAAAGATTCTGGGTGCAACGCTTTAGCGAAAAAAACAAGAAACTAAATGTTCAGCAATGACGCACTAGTAATATTAATTGCTGGAACTTTAAACGCCAAACCTACGATATGTTTATGAGGCGCGCCGTAGAGGAGGTCTGGACTGGAAAAACGATGTCCTACAGCACGCGCTTAGCGCTTAGCGGGCGTCTCCCATTCCCCTGTCGCGGCAGAAGAGTGTGCCGGAAATTTCGACCACCTTGGGTTCTTTAACGTGAATTTACATCTACGTACAGCATCAAAATCCAAGTGTATATTAGTGGATTTTCGCCTCGTTCGAAAATGCTAGAGCCGCGGCCACGATCAAACCGGTGCCCTTCGGGTCGGCAGCCGAGCACCGTAACCACTGACAGCAATTCTGTAAAAAAAAAAAGAAAAAAAATTTTGCGATTTGAACCCGTGCCGCTTTCACCGCACGTGAGTCGCCAGACCAGGCGCTCAGCCATCTAGGCCACAACGCACACCGGTCACGGGTCGGCAAAATGGGTCTTATCAAGATACAACGGTCGAAGACGCGAGTCGAAGACGCGACTGTGTTGTAGAAAACTTCATTTTGGAACGTGTTTTTCTTCACACAGAAACATGATTGCGGCCTCAAATGAAAGCTTCGTCTCCGTACTACTCAGATCTCCGAGAAATTTGCAGGATTCCGTCTAGTTTTTTCAGACGGCCCGTTTTTGTCCCGAAAAACGAGGCGTGATTTCGGCCGCTTCCATAGGACCCCATTGTTTAAACTTTAGTCGTCGTAGGAACAGAATGTGAAGCCCAGATGTTAACGATGCTGCATTTGTTAAGTGAGGTACAGCTCCTAGAAGGTGCCCCTTTAAGAAGTTTTGGAAATTGCGCCTCTACGATTTTTCATCGTCGAAAAATGACCCTGTCCCATTGAAAACGTGAGAGCTTCCAGCAGTGGCCGTTAGGAGCGCTGATCATCCAATGTCCCCGAAAGCTGGATCTGTTCGTGTCATGTCCTTTTTGTAAAGTAAAAATTAAAGCCAGTTCTGCGGCAGAAAAATATGAGTAAGGGAGGAGTAAAAAGCAAGCGTCACCACTTAGCAAAAGCAGTTTAAGTTCCTTCTTCATATTTATTCATAATCTTGTTTATTTCGTCTTTGTTTATCTCTTTCTAAATTTTAATATTATTAATATTTTCATTTTTCGTTCTTTATATCTTTCTACATGTTCTGCTTCTTTTGTGCTAATCCCTTTCAGTATTTCCCTCTGTTTTTCCTTTTCACATCAATTCACTTCTCCTTAATTTCCCTTTACCACTGCTTGCTACACTGCATGGCTACACTAAGCTTCGAGCTGCTTGGCGCGCGCCCACATTTTGTGACGCGTAAACTGTATGTTTCGTTTTGTCGCCTACGAGAAGCTGGCTCATACCCACAAGGGGGGTTGGCCACACTGACTGTTATAAAGGGGAAAATAAAGGCTGTGCAACGTAAAAAAAAAAAAAAAAGAAGAGGATAAAATGCAATGTAAATGAAAAATCAGAGAGGTAAAAGGATTATAAAAAATCTATAAATAAATATAGGAAAAAAGAATTTTTTTTCCGTCGGTCGGCAACACTAGCAGCGTAACCTTCCGGTTGCTTGTAAGAACTTATATAGCGCAGTAAGAACAGCACTGCGGCTTGTGCCAAACTGCCTGGCTCCAAATGATAACAGGGTTGGAGGTCAGTTTTAACCCCAGTTTACCAGTCGGGATTTCAAGAAATATTCGGCGGAGTGAGGCGAAACGGCGGCATGAGAGAAGAAAGTGTTCTATTGTTTCTGGTTCATTGTAAATTACACAGAGGTTAGTTACTGAGAAGCCAGATTTGTGAAGGTAATAATTTAGCCCTGTGCAAGCCTATGCCGTGCTTTCTCCTCTTCTTTCTTCAATTACTTCCTTGTCATATCACCCCTACTTTCTCTGACTCCCCTTTCCCACCCCTTGCTATACTATACTACACTATGCATGGCTATGCTATACTAAGAGCTGCCTGGCATCGCTTTCTGTGGCATATAGCTGCCGAGTTCAGTGCGGTGGACGACAGCAAATAGTGCATACTTAAGCAGCTTCGCTATCAAAGGAGGAGGAGGAAGAAGAAGGAAAGGCAGGAAGGTCAACCAGACGCGCGTCCGGTTTGCTATCCTACGCTGGGGGGAAGGGGATTAAGGGATGAAAAGATAGAGAGATAGAAAGAAAGGAACATACAAAAAGGTACACGTGAGCTTAAACTACACTGCTGCGTTCGACAGTAGTGGACGCAGTATTTCAGGCGTCTCACGTTCCTCTGTAAGCCGTCCAGTCATAGTGCCTACTGAAGACTTGCAAGCATTGGACATAGAACATCCAGTACCTGTTGTACAGACTCGGCGTTCACCGTGGAAGGCATGGACACAACTGACGCAGCTTGGCCTCCGTTGCCGAAGTCGCCGCGACATGCAGATTCACTGTACAAATCGGCAAGAGTGAACCCTGAATCTACGACTGACAAGTTGCTAGAAGAAGACAAGTCAATTCTCATAGTGCTTCGATCCCTGTCAGGCACACTTCGCGTGTTGGTCGCTATCAGAGGTTTCCGTATTAATCAGTGCCTTGGTTCCTGCCCCTCTGTTTCAACCACGAGCAAAACGTCGCATCACATCATTAAGCGCGCCAAGTAAATAACGAAACCGTGACGTCATGAGACGTATTTCATGACCTCGTCGCTTAGAGACAGGTGGGCCGGTAAGCGCGACAGACAGTAAGCGCGACAGACAGGGACGTAGAAGAAAATCGACATGGACAAACCAACTAGCCCGCCAACGTGTTTTATTAATGTTTACTTCTGTACCTGTTGCTTCCGCAGTCTGCACTGCATGGGCTGTAGACATTCTGGACCATCGCGGAAAGTCTTCTCGACGTTTCACAAGAAAACAGTACAAAAATTTCCAGGAGAGAAAAAACGCGAAACATGCTGACCGCCGGACTCGGGTTGAGAAGTTTCGCGTTTGATTCACGCATCGTCTGCTCGCGTGGCAGTCCAGGATGTTGCTTCGCCGCCCTGCCGGTTTCCGGCGAATATTAAGAAACATTCTACTAATGAACAAAGACCTGGATCCGAAGGAAGACGCACAACGCCATTGTGTCTGGCGTTGTGTGACGGCTTGTATAGCACTGCTAAGCTCGTTGCTGCTGCGAGCTCCGCAAGGCGTGTGTCGGCAGCTCGAAAAAGTTGTACAAGACTCTAAATGAAGCTCACAAAGCACTAACACGTTGTGCGGAACAATGACCGATGCTACGTGCTGTCCTTAGTCACAATTACCGTCGACAAAGAGGCTCGGTTTGCAGAGGTAACAGCGGAGCCACGCCCACATTCACTGTAAACAGGGAGGCAATGGAAGCAGTTCAGCACTGTGAACACACGTGTCAGCACGCGATCCAACATGGCGTCACCCACGAAATCACCGTGAGGAAGAACGGCAACAAATAAGTGATCGATGGCTGTGAGTAGAACACAGTAATGCGATAACTATCACGCCCCGACCGAGTACACGTTCCATCACTTGGAAAAGTAAGCCTTCCAAACGCCTGGTGGGCTCGCGTCACGTCACCGTTTATCACACACTTTGCTGCTGAAAGCTAGGACTCTGTTGTGCAGCGCTATGCTGCTGTCGTCATTAGGATCGAGCTATGTATCTTTCGTCACAGCGAAGGGATAGCTTCTAGACGGTAAAGTTTTGCCTGTAATGCTATTGTCAGGAATTATTAATAATAGATTACATGTCAACAGACGCGTCGCCCGTTCAGCGTAGAAAGTATTGCTTCTATTAAAATATAATGGCGTTTTACTCCCGAATCCCCCCACGTAATACACAAACAGAAACACGAATTCGATGCTAGATGCCCTGCTTGATGACTGTGTTTCAATCATGGATGATGCCGAATTCTTGCTTTTCTCGCTACTTAGCACATCAGTTTAGCGAGCTACAGGGGTGCACGCTATGTTGAAGAGGAAATGACGTTTATCAATTTCTCTTGCTTCTGTATCCGGGTTAAAGAAATAAAAAGTCACAGTTTCGCCGCAAGGGCGAAGCAATGAATGCGATAGCAACAAATTGGCATTTCACGTGAAGAACTGCAAGCAGATCGAAACTTGGAGGGCGCACTGCTCAAGCGCAAAGGACACACGAAACATACGCACATGTATACAAAGGACGAGCGCGAACTAACAAGTGTCACAGTTGTTACTTCACTGTGTTTGAACAGCACGCTTCTTTCCGGAAACGGGGCCTCCGCAGCGAGCGAGGTGACCCTCTGTAACCTAAACGCAGACTTTTCGACGAAAGAACACGACGTGAAACTGCCCCCATCCCCTCACCCCAAGATAAGCGCGCGCGCGCCCGGGTAAAGGCGACTACGCCCTGCAGGACAAGGTGCAAGGGGAACCAACGCATCGCAACGAGTGGGGCGCCGAGCGCGCACTTTGCGCCATCTCACTTTCTTCGTGGCTTTTGTATATATATATATATATATATATATATATATATATATATATATATATATATACGGAGCATGACGGTGAAAAGCAGCCGAGAGTGTCCATACCATTGCTACCGCAATAAAAGAAAATTCTACACCGCGCATAACGTATGCGTCGTTTCTAGTGGCGTTGCAGAAATTGCAGTCGTGAGAAGTGAGCCTCGCGTAATGCGGGACAACCGTAGAACAGCATTATGTTATCTAACTTTGTTGTCATGACAACCGAAACGGCCGAAGTGCATGAAACCACAGAATAGCAATCGACCATATATAGCCAGTGCGCTCAGGTGCGCGAGTGATTCCTGTCTTGATTCACACTGCCATGCCGGATCTCGGGCCAGTGCACCGCTTTTGCGACCACCCCATCGAAGGCGTCAACTGGCGACCGACTCGCTTTGTCGACGAGCTGTGCATTT
>JALIZH010010927.1:0-19797 GCA_030522465.1 Rhipicephalus appendiculatus | reverse complement strand
GAACCCTGGCAGGCTCTGCTCCGCAGCCAAGACCCCAACGTCCAGTAACACATCATCAGTCAAGCCCTTGATGCTGCCATGTCTCAATGGATTCCGGCAGACGGATGGGGCGTCGGACAATGCCTGACGTGACTGACTGATTCTTTTTAATAAAAATTTTTTTGTCTCTCTCTCTCGGCGAGCGTAAGCGGGAACGCGGTATTACAGCGAGGCGAGGCAGGCGCTTGCGTCGCAGAACTTTTGGTATGGATGGATGCTTTTTGGTATGGATTTTTGGTATGGATGGATGCTATGAGCGACGCCGACGCTTCGGCTAAGGTCGCCGCCTCGCGGTATGTTCAGACGTTGACAAAATTGCGACGGACGCACAGCAACGACGATCTGATCGCGGAGGTCATGGTCATGATGCGTTACTTCGCTTTACTACTACCAAAGAGCGCCACCACCCCGCCGACAAAAAAGCACTGTGAAAGGAAAGTGAGATATATAAAAGGCCCGTTTGTAAAGACTCTGGAGTGTGTAACCGTGGCGCGGTGCAATACAGAAAATGCAAATTACCGTGGCGCAGTGGATAGCGTGCCCGGCATCAGTTGTTGCGAACCGAGAGGTCACGGGTTCGACTCCCGTTGACAGAACTTTTTTTCTTTAACATCTGATCGTGTACATTTTCTCAGCATCATTTTCGTGACGCAAGTACGTCACTGAAGTGTTGGTGGACCCCCGGCATAAAACGCTTTCGTGTTAAAAAAAATTAAGGAAGCTTCGCCCAATTGGTGGCAGGCCTGAAGGGAGTGTGAACAGCGGAGCTGGGCAGCCTTCTTTGTTTCTCTCCCGTTTTCTGTTTCTTTGCTCCCCTCTCTTTCTTTCTTGTTAATTTTTCCAGTTTTTTTCTGTTTTTTCTTTTTATTTCTATTTATTTCCATTTTTCATCCTATTTTTACCCTTTCTCTCTCTGCCTATTTCTCGCTTGCGTCCACTTTCCATTTTTATATGTGGCTTGTGTTGTCGTATTTCCCCAGCCATAGAAGTAATGTCCGCACTTTAGGCGCTCGATGAACAAGAGAAAGAAGACCCTCCTTGCGCGAGCGCGCGCTCAATATGCTGCAGCTGGCTATGTTATATGTGGTTCTGCCTGCGTTAATATAATCATCAAGGCGCTCAAGGAACAAGAGGAAGAAGACTTGCGTTAATATCGTCATCAAGGCGCTCGAAGAACAAGAGGAAAAAGACTTCTCTTTGGCGCGAGCACGCGCTCAATATGCTACAGCTGCCTATGCTATATGTGGTTCTGCCTGCGTTACGCCAAGCGACAACGACAGCATAAGACAGCCTGCCACCCTAAAGTGCACCGCACTTAAAAGTTCGAGTATTTATGTATGCTGAAGACGGAACTCTGACATGCATCGCAGACTTTCCGGTTCAAAACCTCATTTGTGCGAATAATGAGTGCAAGGACGTCCACAAATCGTTCTGTTCAAAAAAGCTAGAGCCCAAATACCGAAAGAAAAATCGGTGTGGTTTAACTCGTGTAAACGTATTTATCACGAGCGAAACATGGGTTTGGCTTCGTTTCCCAAAGCGTGCAGGCTCCTAAAGCATCGCGTAGTGGCGCTGCGACTCTTGACAGGCAGCGCCATCTCTGGCAGAAAAATAGAAACTGGGAATATACCTTGCGCGTTTTCTCTTCTCTCCGCCGCGCTTCCGCTCGCTTCCGTGCACGTGCAGCGCTTTCGCGCTGCCCTTGCAGCGCTTCGAAATATACCGCTTGAAAAAGATCTCCCCGCTGTACAGGCACTTCAAAAAGCGAACGTGATCAAAGGAGAAAAGTTTGTGAATCACGTTAATCGATGTTCCTCGTTGTCGACTATGAAAAACATGTGATTGTTGTTTAGATGTGCATGCTGGCACTGGCAAACGCGTACTGTAGTGAACGAACTTTCGCAAAGTTCAAAAAAAAAAGAAAGAGAAAGAAAGAAACAAAGATTACGCGGCCATATGGCACTTTTTTAAAAAAGCCTGAGAAGGTTCGATTCATGTATCCGTACCGCTGGAGCATCACCCGCTGACTTAGCCACGAGGCAGTTAGCTTAGCTTAGCTTAGCTTTAACTGCTGCGAAGCAAGTAGAACTGCTCGCCTCGTCTGTCTGTCTATTTTCGCTTCTCGCTTCGTTCTTGCACTCCCTTTTTATGAGAATATCGTCTTTACAAGTGTATAAGACTTGCCGCGCGGACGCGGCTCAGTGTGAGAGGTGTCGAATTTCAGGCGCGATGTGGTATCGGGCGCGCGACGAGCTCGCGCAAACGCACCCGTAAACGCACACTCGAAGCAATGTACGGGTGCGCGTGAAAGAAAAACCGCACAATCTTTGAGGGTGGCAACAACAATTCCTGAATTAAGTGCCAGTTAGATTCAGCGGCTTAAATATATGCCACCCTAATAAAGTGACAAAAACAGAACAAACCAGCTAAACGATGTCAAAGTTAGCTGAAAATGCACAGGCTTTTGTTCCGACGCGACGATGCAGCCTTCCCGACGTGTGAATTGCAGGTGGCGAACCTTTGACAATGTGCGGAGTTCAGTTGAAAGTGACCAACACCACAACGGTAACTGCGGTATGACGTATGTTAGTGTGAACATCCAACAACGACAGCTAGGTCTCACAAACACAAGGAATCAAAACACAAAGTTGCTTCAACATAGAACCGTAATTGGGGGTAAAGATGCGATACGGCGAGCAATCACTACAGCAGTCGTTGCATGCACGCGCCGCGTTACGTACTGATTCAGGTAGTCGAAACAAACGATTTCAAGCGAAGAACTGAGTCAGCGAAAACGGAAGGCGAGACAGAGCTAAAACTTTATTCCTTTAACTGCGGTGATCCACGCTTGTGTACTCGTACGACTTGTCCGGGAACTGATACAGTTTTACAGGCGGATCGCGTGCCTTGGTACTGCCTGCACTGCTCTGGCACACAGTAATACTTCGGACCTCGCTTCCGCTTTCGTGGGGTCGCTTCTACCATCGCGGAAATGCAGCTTCGCAAAGCAAACCTCTCGGTTCAGCGTGCCAAGCTCACGGCACAACGTCTAATCTCCCCGCGCCAACCGAAGAACGTGTGCGCACGCGTGCCGCCGCAGTCGGCTGTCGGTTAAAGTCCCTGTATAGTCGGTGAAACAGGCGCGCCCTCCGCCGCGCTTATCCCCAGTTTCACCAGCGCTTCTCTCCAGAGCCGCAGTGCGGTGCTGTCGTCGCTCCGCAAACTTGAGCGCAGTGTTTCGTTAAAGTTAGGCTCCTTCTTCTGCTTGTTATTGTTCGTGTTGATTAACCACGGCGGGGGCTGCAGTAGCCTTGACCTCGGCACGCGTCCGCGCTTGCTAAGCGTCTCCATAACGTGCTACTTGGCCTCTCTTGGCTGCGATGTTTTTGAGCTGGCAACTTCGTCTTTGCCTAAGATTTCACAGCCTGCCTCATAGCTATGTTTACTGGATGACTGGATTCAGCCTGTCGCTTCCGCTCAAGCGCATGCACGGACGATCCCAGCCCACGTGCCATACATTGCAGGACTGAGAGATCAAGCGCTGGCGAAGCAGCTTTGAACATTCGCCTGCTCATGTGGTACCCAGGGATTAAATTCTCCCATAATTGGAGCCCGGGGGGGCCCTCGATGGTAGGGTGGCGATATATATATATATATATATATATATTGTAGTGGTGAAGGAGCAACGTATTCGCCAGTGGGACGCTCGCTTGGTGCGAAGCGCGAGCGCAGATCGCGAGCTGTGGGTGCCCAGCCTGACTGACTGTTTCTTTCGCTTTGCCGGCTCTCTGCCTGCTGTTCAACGTCACCGAATAAACCCCCTTACAAAGTGGTGGAGGTGCGGGGTACTTAAATCTGGAACTTCGAAGCCGGAAGCTGCCCACCGCCCCGACAATGCCTGATCCAACCTCCGAGCAAGGCACCGCCCAACCAAGCACGGTCGTCCAATCTCCACTGGTCATACCACCCTGCGTCAACGCGATCCGCCTTTCTTCAGCGGCACCGAGGACCAAGATGTGGAAGATTGGCTGCAGCTGTTTGAGAAGGTGAGCGCCGCCAACAAGTGGGACGACCCCTCGAAATTGGAGTACGTCCCATTTTATCTCAAAGACGTCGCGAGCCTGTGGTTTCACAACCACAACTCCGAGTTCTCCACGTGGGCCACTTTTAAGACCATCTTCGCGGCAGTGTTTGGGCGCCCGGCAGTACGCAAGCTCCGCGCAGAGCAGCGCCTACGCGGACGTGCGCAAAAGCAGGGCGAAACTTTCACGAGTTATATCGAAGACGTCATCGATCTATGCAAGCGCCTGAACCCTGAGATGAGCGAACAAGAGAAGATTAAGCACATCTTAAAAGGCATAGATGACGATGCCTTCCAAATGTTGCTGGCGAAGGACCCACGTACCGTATCCGACCTTGTGACCCTGTGCCAGAGTTTCGAAGAACTTCGCAAGCAACGCGTCTCAGTTCGGAGGTCGACGACAGTAGACGACTCCCTCGCCGCCTTGACCATCGGCGGTGACAACACTCTGATGGCACAGATAAAAGAATATGTGCGCGAAGAAGTGGCTCGACAGCTTTCGTGCGTGTCATATTTGCCGGCCACCGAAGCACCTGCGAACTGTCTAGCGCCAGCCATCAGACAGGCTATTCAAGAGCAGGTCTCCGAGGCGTTGCCGCCCGCCTCTCCACCGACACCTGTCGCTGCGCCATTGACTTACGCGGCTGCCGCTGCAAGGCCTCCACGTCGTCTGCCACTATCGCCTCCGCAACCTGCTCGGCCATCCACCACGCCACTTCCTGGTACGCAGCTGCACTACGGGAATCCCTGGCGTACTGCTGACAACCGGCCGATCTGCTACGCTTGTGGAATTCCAGGTCACGTTGCACGCCTATGTCGTCGGCGCATACCCGGATGCACCGAGGTATGCCGACTACTCGTTGCGACCACCATACTGCGCGCCTTACACGCCACCTGAAGTCTCCGACCGCGAGTATGCCGACTACTCGTTGCGGCCTCCATACCGCGCGCCTTACACGCCACCTGAAGTTTCCGACCGCGACCCTCCACCTGCTCCCGCTACCCAAACCTCCGCTTCGCGTCGCTCCCATTCACCACGCCATCGTTCTATCACCCCAATGCGTCGCCGACCCTCCTCCATCGACACGGAAAACTGACCGCCGCAGCTCCGGAGGCACGAGCTGCGTCGTCGTCGATCTGTCTAAGTCCTCGCCTGTCCCCCGCCAATCTTATTGATGTAATCGTTGAAGGTGTACGAACACTTGCGCTCATAGATACTGGTGCCGCGATATCCGTGATTAGTCAAAGACTCTGCCGATCGATTCGTAAAGTCACGACGCTGTCTCCCGTCATATCCCTCAGCACTGCGAGCGCACAACAAATTGAGCCCGTTGCGGCATGTACGGCCAAAGTGGTCATTCGAAACGCATTGTACACCATCGAATTTGTCGTGTTGGCTTCATGCTCCCACGATGTCATCCTGGGATGGGATTTCTTATCCCGCCATCACGCCGTTGTCGACTGCGCTCGTGCCGAGGTGGAACTATCTGCGTTTCGTGATGCGCCTTTTGTCGATGCGCCGGTATCTACTGTGACCAAGCTTGTCGTTGCGACGGACATGGACCTTCCTCCTTTCGGCGCCGTATTTGTTCCTGCTTACGGCACCTCACTTTCTGACGCTCCCGTTCTGTTCACACCATCCGACCTCTTCGGTAGCCGCCACCATACGTCGCTGCCATTCGCCGTCCTATCACTTCGGCAAGACACCACCGGAATATTTATTTCCAATCCCAACTCGTGCCCTCTCAGTTTACGCCGTAACGAGACCCTCGGCTACATTCAGCCTATCGATGAAGACCTTATCCTGCCTATTGATTTCTTCGAAACCCCGCAAAATCCGGAGCTGAATGCGCTGACTCCTCACTTTGCCTCGGACAGCGTGTCGTCAGATGCATTTCACCGTTCCATCGACAGCCATCTCGCTCCGGCTCAACGAGAGCAGCTTCTTACCCTTCTGCACGAGTTCAGAAGTTCGTTTGATTTCCCCCAAGCGGCGTTAGGTCGAACGAACACCGTTGTCCACAAAATTGACACTGGGACCAATACGCCTTTGCGGCAGCGCCCCTATCGTGTATCACCAGTGGAGCGTCGCGTAATTACAGAACAAGTAGACGACATGCTACAGCGCGGAGTCATCAAGCCTTCTTGTAGTCCTTGGTCTTCCCCCGTTGTCCTCGTCAAGAAGAAGGATGGTTCCATCCGATTCTGTGTGGACTACAGGAAGGAAGGAAGCAAACAGAAAGGGAGAAGGCAGGGAGGTTAACCAGAAAGACTTCCGGTTGGCTACCCTACACTGGGGGATTAGGGAAGGGGAATAGAAAGATGAGAGAGAGGAGGGAAGAGAAGGAAAAGAGAGAGAGGCAGTGAAATTCAGTGCAGTGTGTGGAACTGCACCGCAAGTTAGAGGCGTTCACACAAGCCCGTCGTCCTCAAAAAGCACAAGAGGGCTTTCACTGCCTTGTGGGCTGTCGAGAGATGTGGACGGTGCTGTGATATCACCTGCACAGAAAGTGGTCGATCATCCAGTCGCCGCAATGCGTTGGCAAGTACTTGTCTCTCTGAGGCAAAACGAGGACAGTGGCACAGCAGGTGTTCGATATTTTCGTCGGTGCCGCAAACATCGCATGCCGCACTGTCAGTCACTCCGATTAACGTTGTATATGCTTTCGTGAAAGCAACTCCCAACCAAAGGCGATAGAGAAGCGAAGCTTCGCGACGATGAAGGCCGGATGGAGGCTGGAGTTGCAGTGAAGGGTTAAGTTGATGCAGTCTGGTCTGTTGTATGTTTGGCGCGTTCCACTCAGTCAGTGTGAGACTGCGGGCCAGGTGACGAATCTGCCTCGCAGCGTCTGTTCTTGAAAGCGGAATTGGGATGATATTTTCTTCCTGGTGTGATTGGCGAGCAGCATTATCGGCGGAATCATTTCCGCTGATACCACAATGTCCAGGTATCCACTGAAAGTCAATGTCGTGGCCTTTTTGTATTAAGTGGTGGTGAAGTTTCACGGTGTCATATGTCAATTGTTCGTGACATCCGCGTCGGAGAACTGACCGCAGGCACTGTAACGCCGGTTTTGAGTCAGAAAACACAGCCCATTTACTTGGTCTTTCTTCAGAATCGATGAGTTCCAGTGCACTACGCAGAGCCGCGAGTCAACAACATTACGAGGAAAGATGTTTACCCTCTTCCCCGCATAGACGACGCCCTCGATTGTCTCCAAGGTGCCGAGTTCTTTTCTTCGTTAGACCTGCGCTCGGGTTATTGGCAAGTCCCAATGGCTGAGTGTGATCGTCCGAAAACGGCGTTCGTCACCCCGGACGGCCTCTACGAATTTACAGTAATGCCATTCGGACTGTGCAATGCGCCCGCAACCTTCGAGCGAATGATGGACAGCATTTTACGCGGGCTCAAATGGAAGATATGCCTGTGCTATCTCGATGACGTTGTCGTTTTTTCACCCGATTTCAGTTCCCATCTCAATCGTCTGCGCAAGATCCTCCAGTGCCTGACCAACGCCAGTCTTCAGCTTAACCTGAAGAAATGTCACTTCGGGGCTCGACAACTCACCATACTTGGTCATGTCGTTTCCAAAGACGGCATCCTCCCCGACCCTGACAAACTTCGCGCTGTTGCTGAATTTCCAAAGCCGACTACACTGAAAGAACTGCGAAGCTTCGTGGGCCTGTGCTCGTATTTTCGTCGCTTTGTTCGGAACTTTGCTTCCATCATTGCCCCGCTAACGAAGCTGCTTGCTGGCCCTGAGGATCTTTCAAATTGGACACCAGCCTGTGACGAATCCTTCACTGCACTGCGCCAACTACTTACTTCGCCGCCCGTTCTGCGCCATTACGACCCGACTGCGCCCACCGAGGTACACACGGACGCCAGTGGCGTCGGCCTTGGTGCAGTACTCGCGCAACGCAAACCCGGTTTTACGGAGTATGTTGTCGCCTATGCCAGCCGCGCCCTCACTAAGGCGGAAGCCAACTACTCTGTTACCGAAAAGGAGTGCCTTGCGATTGTGTGGGCGTTAAACAAGTTTCGCCCCTATTTGTACGGCCAGACCTTTGACGTGGTGACTGACCATCATGCACTCTGTTGGTTGGCGTCACTGAAAGATCCTTCTGGTCGTCTTGGACGTTGGGCACTTCGCCTACAAGAATTCGACATTCGCGTCGTCTACCGATCGGGGCGTAAGCATTCTGACGCGGACGCACTATCACGATCACC
The DNA here is from genome assembly GCA_030522465.1 of Rhipicephalus appendiculatus. Taxonomy (NCBI): domain Eukaryota; kingdom Metazoa; phylum Arthropoda; class Arachnida; order Ixodida; family Ixodidae; genus Rhipicephalus; species Rhipicephalus appendiculatus. The sequence continues at coordinate 11,446 of JALIZH010010927.1, read as the reverse complement.
CGTGCAATCCACTCAAGAAGAAAGCTCAACCGTTGAGTTTCCCATCACTGCTCTTAACGTCACAGACATGCCATCTGAACAGCGAAAGGACCCTTGGATCGTCTCTCTCTTGAATATTCTGTCCGACTCTTCGGCTTCCAGATTCCCGCGTGCTCTTCGCCGCCAAGCAACGCATTTCGCAATACGGGACACACTCCTATACCGGCGCAACTACCAAACGGCGGGTCGTAAATGGCTCCTCGTCATACCCCGCCATATGCGATCAGATGTCTGCGCATATTTTCATGCGGAACCGCAACATGCACATGCTGGTGCACTAAAAACGTATGAACGGATCCGCCAACGTTACTACTGGCGGGGTATGTACTCATTCGTGCGAAAATACATTCGCTCCTGTTCGTTGTGTCAACAACGGAAGACATTTCCGCATTCACCTGGTCTACTGCAGCCTTTGCCATGTCCGTCACGCCCATTCGACCGTGTTGGGATTGACCTATACGGCCCACTCCCCTGCTCTGTTACTGGTAATCGATGGGTGGTTGTCGCTGTTGACCATCTGACCACATACGCAGAAACGGCCGCGCTACCTTCGGCTGGTGCTCGTGACGTTGCCACATTCATCTTGCATCGGTTCGTTCTCCGACATGGTGCACCACGGGAACTGCTGAGTGATAGAGGTCGCGTGTTTCTGTCCGAAGTGCTGCAACAGCTCCTTCATTCATGTCGTACGGTACACCGCACATCAACAGCCTACCACCCTCAGACGAACGGCCTAACGGAACGTTTCAACCGAACACTGGGAGACATGCTTGCTATGTACATTGATTCTGACCACTCCAATTGGGATGTCCTTTTACCATTCGTGACGTACGCGTACAATACTGCGACACAATCTACAACGGGCTTCTCCCCATTTTTTCTTTTATATGGCCGCGAACCATGCAGCACACTCGACACAATTTTGCTGTATAACCCCGATGCCTCCGAATTCACCTCAGTTTCTGAAATGGCAGAATATGCTGAAGAGTATCGTCAGCTCGCACGCTCATTCACCGCGGATAATCAAGCCCTCCAAAAAGATCGCCATGACCGTGATCTGGCCCAGGACACTTACCCCGTCGGCTCCCTCGTGTGGCTCCGACTGCCTTTCCACTCTCCTGGCCTGACCCCCAAGTTTGCACCGAAGTATACCGGCCCTTACCGTGTCATCACGTGCCCCTCTCCCGTCACCTATGTGATCGAGCCGGTCAAGCCGTCCACGGACAAGCGCCGTCTTGGTCGTGAGACGGTCCACGTCAGTCGTCTTAAGCCCTGTTACGACCCTCCTGTACTCTCGTCGCCTTGAGTCGCCAGGATGGCTCCTCTTCATCGCCGGGGTATTGTAGTGGTGAAGGAGCAACGTATTCGCCAGTGGGACGCTCGCTTGGTGCGAAGCGCGAGCGCAGATCGCGAGCTGTGGGTGCCCAGCCTGACTGACTGTTTCTTTCGCTTTGCCGGCTCTCTGCCTGCTGTTCAACGTCACCGAATAAACCCCCCTTACAATATATATATATATATATATATATATATATATATATATATATATATATATATATATATATATATATATACATAATACGAAGTAGAGGACGTGCAAAACGAAAACTTCTTTTATTTTTCCAACGTTTCAGCCTGGGCCCGGCCTTCATCAGGAAGAACACGACATAGAAATGCGCTCTTCTTAAGTAGACACGGGATATAAGGGCCCCCTAACACGTGGGTTATCACTATCACACACTATTCACTGCAGTATCGCTACTAATGCACAGTGACAAGAGCATGTCACTGCAAAGTCATGTAAACATATCACTGGAGCTTCCGTAAGGCAGATCGCGCGAATAGCATTTTGAAAAAAGGGACAAGATCGACAGACCAAGAAAATACTTCTATCAAACGCGTAGAGCAAATCACGAAAAATTCAAAAAATAAAAAATAAATAAATAAATAAATAAATAAATAAATAAATAAATAAATAAATAAATAAATAAAATAACACAGCAAATCACAAAAACGACAAAACAACAGAAAAAACCACTTCAACGTGACAAGATGCGTTAATGACAATTTTGAGGGCGAAGATGGACAGCACAAATTAAAGAAAACCGATCCCGCGAGAGCATGTAGCGAACATCTGCGCATACAGTGATTATGATTAGACTGTGATGATGCTAGAACTCAGTTCTGCGCCGAAAGAAACGTCAGCTTGCCTGGATTTTCATTTATGCCAGCTGAGACAGCTTTGAACTTGTGTATGAGGAATGACTCACGGATTTCTCTATCATGGTGTGAAGCGAAACCTGATTCCAGTATAGTAGCTGTTAATTTATCGAAAGAGTGACCGTATGTGAACGTGCCTAGACAGAGGTAGATTGGGTAGGCTTGTGGCATGTCACTTCTGGTTATTAAAACACCGAGCATTCAAGCATGTAAACAACGTTGCTTGTGGCACAGTCAAGATCACCTGTTATTTTGAGATGAAAGTTTGAAGCTGTGCTCTTAACAGAAGTTGTGTTCGTCATGTGGTTGCATACCTTGCAACGGGGTTTGTTGCAAGGATGACAACCAGAATAAGTTGCGGGAGAAATCTTTGACGATATTAGTAAGTCGCGTAAGTTCCTCGATCTGCGATATACCACACGTGGGGGAACAGGAAAGATGCTTTTAAGGTGATCACTAGAGGCTGGATTTTTGGGCACTTAAAAAGCGCGTTTTAGGCGCCAAAAATAGGCAGGCAAAACACAGTTTTAGGCTTCCAAAATCGTAAATATAGGCACAATAAATTTTTACACAAATTCAGAATATTTGAAACAAAGACGTACGCGACTTGTATTTACGACAGAAAAGCGAGAAATGTTATTGTTCACGGTGACACAAAGGCGCCAACAGTTGAACATAGCCACGCAGTTCTCCTTTTTGCCGCGCGGTTCGTAGAACACAGTCTCTCATTTTATTCTCTATCATGGTGAGTAAAGTTTCCACCGTGGAATCGACACAGTCGTGGATCTCTTGATTTTCGGCATGCACAGAAACAGGTAGTTAGACCGCTAAAAAACCAGAAGGGAGGGATGCCTCGTATTGGCCGGGTCTAGTCGCGTAGTGTCAGTTGCTACTCTGTCGACGAGCACCTTTACAGGGCCTCTCACCAGGTCAGCATTTAGAACTTACAAGTGTTTTGCATGAACTTGGCGCTCACGATCACGTCTGCCAAGATTTGCAACGTTACGCGTTGCAAATCTTGGCAACGTGATCGTTGCAAATCTTGTCAACGTCTACATTCCATAGTAGACGTTGACGTGCTCCCGTTGACTTGCTCCTCGCAATGTTGTTAGGGCATTGTCCTTAACAACATTGTCCCTTTCACATTTACGCGCCGCAGAAAAATGTGAAATTTCAAAATGAACACCGCTTGCCCTTCTTGTAGGCGCGCGACCCAAGATGGAGGGGTTGAACAAGGAATGCTCCTGCGTAGTTATCTGAGCTCTAACGTCGCTCTTCTTCGTAGACATTGGTGATCTGACATCGCTCGCAGTAGCACGTGACACTGCGAGAATTATTCGAGGCGACATGTGTAATTTCTGTAATATATTGCTTAAATAGATGAATGAAAGTTGAGAGAAATAATAAAACATACAAGCGTTATGTGTTTGCATTTTTTATATTTTATTTCTTACTTCGAATCGCAGCGAGATGTGAGACTAATCTGCCTCCATTTCGTATATGCGTTCGTGTTTTCGCCGTTCCCGCGTCGCGCCGGCACCAGCCCTAACAACGCTCGGCGCGATTTTGGTGCACTGTCCCTAACAACAGTTCCAGCTGTGCGACGCGGTGTGTCGCGGTAAGGATACGTGATCAGTGCCAGTCTCTCCAAACGTGCGCGCACTGAGAGATCCATCCCAAAGAAATAAGCACTACACTACAGAGAACGCCGAAACGACACAACACCGCTCGCGTGCACGACCTGGCTCAGGCACGTCATGCGCACGTGACCTTGCTTGCGCATGACGCCTCCTCGCATAATGGTTTCGTGGCTCGTAATGAACCAACTTGAAAAATTGTTGGGGTCCAAAGCTCTTCATTGGGCACGCATCAACAAACAAAACCGAACCCGCGTGCACATCACATTTTTCGTACTTTCGATCTACACTCCTTTCCCCTGACACTCCTTTCTCCATGGTTTCGCATTGGTCCGTCCCCTTCCCGCGGCAGCACAGAGGGAGCTCCTATTTCTTGTCCACTGCCACACCCATGTCTTCAAGGTGGTTCACTTCCATGTATATTTCCATCTCCCCATTCCATAGTAGACATTGACTTGCTCCCATTTAGGGTTGCAGAAACAGCGTCTTTTCCTCTCCTGAACCTCTCCTCCTTTAGCCGCTCGCGACTACTCAGTGCGTTGGCTTAAGATGGCCGGCGCGTCCCATTTTACGGCTGCTAGCGGTTGTTTTCCTGAAATTGTTTGAACTAGAAGGCTGGTTTGAACCCCCCTAGTATTCCTAAAGGTCAATGTTGCATAACATGAATAACGGTCTCAAACTGCACTCGAAAGTGAAATTTGGGGTTAAATAGAATTCATAGTATTTATAGGCACTTATAGACGTCAGGGCACGATCGCCACAAATAGGCATATATAGGCACTATAAAAACACTATAAAAGCCCTTCTTAACCCCTAATTCGTGCTAATATATCAATGTGGCACAAAAGGAACGCAGGGGAACAAAATAGGCATTTGCCTATAATCCGGTCTCTAGTGATCACTTTGCAATAGTAAGTTATGATGCTTCTGAAGAATGCTGTTGATGTTTGGTGCCGATGCGGAGTGTGTTAAAACCAGGTTGGTGTTTGAGGGCGCAGCATTCTTCTTTCGAATAAAAAGTTTCTTACGCTCAACGTCATCAGCCCGTTTAATAGCATCGTTAATTTTTTCAGGTGGATATTTCTGTTTCTTTAAGGCCTCCCGAAGTTTGGTGCAGTTATCAGTGAAATCTGAATCCGTGGAACATATTTTCTTAAAACGTAGCGCTTGACCGTATGGGATCGCCGTTTTGCAGTGCTTTGGATGTGAACTTTCAAAATGCAGGTAGGATTGCCTATCCGTCGGTTTCCTAAAGGGTTTAGTCGTGAGTTGATTACCACGTATAGTAACCGTGACGTCAAGAAAGCTGATTGATGTGCTTGAGTGTGATTCTGAGAAAGAGATGGCTAAATGAGCATTGTTGAACTCTGCAATGAATGACAGAAGTTCCGTCTCCCCGTGGTGCCAGATCAGGAATACGTCGTCAATGTAACGCCTATAATAAAATGGTTTGAGTGTGCGAGTATCTAAGAATTTATCTTCGAGTTGGCCCATAAATATGTTCGCATAGCTTGGTCCTTTTTTGTACCCATAGAAGTACCACTAACCTGTACATAATGCGCACCATCAAATTCAAAATTGTTTAATCTTAAGATTACTTCTAATAACAGCGCTAGTGTAGTGCTGTCCACCGTTTTGTTAGAAACCTTGTCTTCATAAGCCTTCTTCCTGAGACAGCTTCCTGAAATACTTCCTGAGACAGCTGTTGGACACAAAAGTCACCCTTCTGTAAAGGAAATAGCGGCTTCTGATAATACAGAAATACATCAGTCCACTAACATTGTCAATATATCTGATGTCGTTCCTTCTGAGTCCGAGGTAGCGGTCCTCGCTCGAGGTTTAAACTTCTGTCCTGCCACTGGTGGTTGTAACGAGTTCCGGTTGGTCAAAGATTTGGACAATTTTGCTCGAAACCTACGCTTAAGAGAATTCTTTCATGAACGGTCATCTTCTTCAAACATGCAATCCCGCGAGCACTGGACGCCTCGAGCACAACGTGACAAGTTTCTTGATCTTTATATCTCAGCAGTACAAGGCGACATTCTAGAGGCTACAGGAGACGCATGTCCTTTAAATATAATCTGTCCATTTCTGAGAAAGAAGCCCTGCATACAATACAAGGTCGCAAAGACATAGTAATCAAGCCGGCTGATAAAGGTGGAGCTGTAGTGATAATGAAAAAATTTGATTATACTGCCGAGATTGAGAGACAGCTGAATGACAAGCATTTCTACAAACGTCTTGATAACGATCCGACGGAGCGGTTCAAGGAAATTGTTTCCAATACTATAAAGGACCTTGTCAAGGGTGACAAAATCAGTGAGAAGGCAATACGGTCATTAATCCCCCTCATTCCCCATCCCGGGGCGATTTTATATCCTGCCAAAAATACATAAAGCAAATAATCCTGGTCGCCCTATCGTGTCCGCTATCGGCACCGTCACTGAACCACTTTCCAGCTTTATCGACAATCTCATTAAAGATATCCCGCCCACTTTCAATTCCTACCTGAAAGATACAAACCATTTCTTGCTCGACATCATTAACCTGGACGTAACATCTGGTTCTTTACTTGTAACACTAAACGTGGCCTCGCTCTATGCGAACATCCCGCATAAAGATGGCATTGAAGCGGTATTGCAGGCTTATGAAGACAAGGTTTCTAACAAAACGGTGGACAGCACTACACTAGCGCTGTTATTAGATGTAACCTTAACATTAAACAATTTTTTAATTTGATGGGGCGCATTATGTACAGGTTAGTGGTACTTCTATGGGTACAAAAAAAGGACCCAGCTATGCGAACATATTTATGGGCCAACTCGAAGATAAATTTTTAGATACTCGCACACTCAAACCATTTTATTGTAGGCGTTACACTGACGACGTATTCCTGATCTAGCACCACGGGGAGACGGAACTTCTGTTATTCACTGCAGAGTTCAACAATGCTCATCCAGCCATCTCTTTTTCAGAATCACACTCAAGCACATCAATCAGCTTTCTTGACGTCACGGTTAATATACGTGGTAATCAACTCACGACTAAACCCTTTAGGAAACCGACGGATAGGCAATCCTACCTGCATTTTGAAAGTTCACATCCAAAACACAGCAAAACGGCGATCCCATACGGTCAAGCGCTATGTTCTAAGAAAATATGTTCCACGGATTCAGATTTCACTGAGAACTGCACCAAACTTCAGGAGGCCTTAAAGAGAAACAGAAATATCCACCTGAAATAATTAACGATGCTATTAAGCGGGCTGATGACGTTGACCGTAAGAAACTTTTTTTATTCGAAAGAAGAATGCTGCGCCCTCAAACACCAACCTGGTTTTAACACACTCCGCATCGGCACCAAACATCAACAGCATTCTTCAGAAGCATCACAACTTACTATTGCAGAGTGATCACCTTAAAAGCATCTTTCCTGATCCCCACTTGTGGTATATCGCAGATCGAGGAACTTACGCGACTTACTAACATCGTCAAAGATTTCTCCCGCAACTTATTCTGATTATAATCCTTCCAACAAACCCCCGTTGCAAGGTATGCAACCACATGACAAACACAACTTCTGTTATGAGCACAGCTTCAAACTTTCATCTCTCAAAGTAACAGGTGATTTTGACTGTGGCACAAGCAACGTTGTTTACATGCTTGAATGGCGATGGCGCTAGCTTTCTGGGAGTCGCGAGAGAAGCAACCGCAATGGGAAGCAGTCGAAACAACGAAGCGAAGATTGGAACAGTGGTGGGGGTGCGACCTATCTGCAGGATAGAACAAGTCCCGCAGCAAGCACATCAAGCCAGTGATCCGAGACTTTTCTTGTGCCAGATCCGGACTTTCCGTTTGATCGCCCGTTACAAAGGGCAGGGCAACAATAATAATAATAATAATAATCATCATGCTCGGTGTGCAAATTCCAATATATCGGGCAAACTGAAACCTCTTTTACGCTGCGTTTTAACAACCAGAAGTCACATGCCACAAGCCTACCCAATCTACCTCTGTCTAGACACGTTCACATTCCTGGTCACTCTTTCGATAAACTAACAGCTACTATACTGGAATCAGGAGTTTCGCTTCACACCATGATAGAGAAATCCGTGAGTCATTCCTCATACACAAGTTCAAAGCTGTCTCAGCTGGCATAAATGAAAATCCAGGCAAGCTGACGTTTCTTTCGGCGCATAACTGAGTTCTAGCATCATCACAGTCTAATCATAATCACTGTATGCGCAGATGTTCGCTACATGCTCTCGCGGGATCGCTTTTCTTTAATTTGTGCTGTCGATCGTCGCCCTCGAAATTGTCATTAACGCGCATCTTGTCACGTTGAAGTGGTTTTTTCTGTTGTTTTTTTGTTGTTTTTGTGATTTGCTGTGTTATTTTATTTTATTTATTTATTTATTTATTTGTTTTTTATTTTTTTGAGTTTTTCGTGATTTGCTCTATGCGTTTGATAGAAGTATTTTCTTGGTCTGTCGATCTTGTCCCTTTTTTCAAAATGCTATTCGCGCGATCTGCTTTATGGAAGATCCAGTGATATGTTTACATGATTTTCCAGTGACGTGCTCTTGTCACCGTGCATTAGTAGCGATACTGCAGTGAATAGTGTGTGATAGAGATAACCCACGTGTTAGGGGCCCTTATATCCCGTGTCTACTTAAGATGAGCGCATTTCTGTGTCGTGTTTTCCCTGATGAAGGCCGGGCCCCGGCTGAAACGTTGGAAAAATAAAAGGGTCTTTGAATATATATATATATATATATATATATATATATATATATATATATTGTGGGCATTTGTTATGCGCTTCTTCTTATCTGTACATTATCATAATCATCATCATCCATTTGTCTCTCTGTCCTCATCGTCACCGAGTGTCATCACCACCATCGTCATCGTGTGTGTGCGTGCTCTGCCTCAGGCTTCCCTGTTCGCGGCCGAGTCCTCGGGCAGAATAAACGCCGTCTAAACCAAGACGTCATACGTGGTGGAGGTGCGGTTGTGGACAACGCGTCGTCCACCTCGCTGACACCGACTACATGCTCCACGACGACACCCACAAGCCACTTCGTATGGTTGCTGTGGAAGATACCGAGTTACCACCGCATCAAGAGCAAATTGTTGCTATTACCTCTAAAGACATCGACCATGGCAATGCCTTGGTCTCACCATCATTTAGGTTGCGTTGGTAAAGGCATTGTTCTCGCGTCCGGCGTGGTTCGTTTTCGTAATGGCTCTGCCTTGTCACTGCCGTGAATCCAACATCAGAGAGAGTTCTACTTCCACAGCACACCACGGTGGCCTGCGTTACCGATCCCGAGCCTTGCATGCGTCGTGCCACTTCAAGCCGTCTCCTCCAACGACACCCCTAGTGGTGAGCCTTCTTCTTCTTCCGCCTTTAGTGCAGCTGTCAGCAACGACTTGACAGCTTCACAGACACAACAGCTACTTGCTTTGTTAATGAAACACGCAAGTTCTTTCGATGTTTGCTCGTCAACGCGTTGGGCCGCACTACCACTACATCGCATCGAATCCAGATAGTCGGAACATCAATTGTACACCGCCGGCCCCTACCGCGTGTCTCTTGCTGAGAGAAAAATTATAGAGAAGAAAAAGCTGACATGCTCAAACGGGAGGTAATTCGCCCCTCAGCTAGCCCTTGGTCGTCTCCTGTGGTTTTGGTTCGTAAAAAGGATGGCTCCGTGCGCTTTTGCGTCGATTACCGTGCGCTCAATAAGATCACTCGCAAGGACGTGTACCCCATGCCACGCATTGACGACGCCCTTGATTCCCTACAAGGCGCGGAATACTTTTAAAGCCTCGACCTGCGTTAAGGATACTGGCAAATTCCAATGCATGAAGACAACAAAGAGAAAACGGCATTCGCAACCCCCGACGGGCTATACGAATTCGACGTGATGCCTTTCTGGCTGTGCAACGCGCCCGCGACTTTTGAACGCATGATTGATACCGTGCTGCGCGGCCTGAAATGGAAAAACTGCCTCTGCTACCTGGACGACATTGTTATCTTTTTCGTCAACGTTTCCTCAGCACCTGCAACGCTTGAATGAAGTTTTTGACGTGCCTTGGCGGCGCTGGTCTCCAACTCAACACTAAAAAATGCCGTTTCGCCAGCAAAGCTATCAAGGTCTTGGGACACGTCGTGAGCAAAGACGGAATTTGGCTGGATCCGGACAAGATTGCCCACGGTCCTTCGCTTTCCGCACCCCGAAAGAGCGAAGGAGTTGCGAAGATTTCCTTGGCCTCACCTCCTATTTCCGTCGTTTTATACGCAACTTCGCCTCAATAGCTGCTCCACTACACCAGCTACTTGCTTCCGACGTGCCCTTTCTGTGGCCTGAAGAATGTGAAACGGCATTCGACCTGTTAAAGGGCGCCTTCACGTCCGAACATGTACTCTGCCATTTTGATGAGGCCGCACCGACTGTCCTACATACGGACGCTAGCGGCCGCGGTATAGGTGCCGTTCTTCTGCAACGCGACACTTCTTGACAAAAGAGAGAGTGGTTGCATATGCATATCGAGTACTAACCGCTACCGAGAAGAACTATGCCATAACTGCGCAGGAGTGCTTGGCTGTGGTTTGGTCAGTGCAGAAGTTCCGTCCCTATCTCCACGGCCGTCATTTCACAGTCGTTACGGACCACCACGCTTTGTGCTGGCTCTCCACTCTGAAGAACTTGTCTGGCCGCTTGGGTCGGTGGATCCTACGTCTGCAGGAGTATGACTTTGACATCATTTACAAATCTGGCAGAAAACACCAAGATGCCGACGCCCTTTCCCGCTGCCCGCTTCCTTCTACCCAGCTCAGCGTCGGTCAGAGTTCGGCCGTCACTCCTACCGCAGCGCCCTCGCTCGCCTCGATAGACCGGCTATTCTCGGACGACAAGCACACATTTAGCTCCCAGCTGTCTGATCCGTACTGTAGGCGTATTACGGACCACCTCTCTGGAGCTTCCCATCCACATAACGCGCGACTTCGTCGTCAACTCTTGCAATTTAAGCTGGAGAATGGTGTGCTGTACCGCCACATTTACCACCCTGATGGTCAACGCTGGGTTCCTGTGCTACCACGCTCTCCGAGTTCACGTGCTTAAAGCCTTCCACGACGATTTGACTGCCGGCCACCTTGGTTTTCAAAAAACTCACGACCGCATTCGAAGTCGTTTCTACTGGCCTGGCATTTCTACAAGCGTAGCACGGTACGTCGGTTCCTGCGTCCCATGCCAGCGTCGGCGTAAATCCCGACATCTGCACCTGCTGGGCCTCTGCAGCCAATTCCATGCCCCACAACACCATTCGAGGTTGTAGGTGTCGACCTTTACGGCCCTCCTCCCGTCACTTCTACTGGCAAACGATGGATAGTGACCGCCGTCGACCACCTCACACGCTACGCTGAGACAACCTCTGTGACTACTGCCTCAGCTTCGGAAGTGGCCGACTTCGTTCATCACGCCATAATTGTCCGCCATGGTGCTCCTCGCATATTGCTGAGTGACCGTGGAAGGGTGTTCCTGT
>JALIZH010010925.1:0-23253 GCA_030522465.1 Rhipicephalus appendiculatus | reverse complement strand
CCCTGGTTATTGGTTATTACATATAAATCCCTTTGGTATTATTATTATTATTTATTATTATTATTATTATTATTATTATTATTATTATTATTATTATTATTATTAACAATGTCGTCGTGGTTAAGAACCTAAGAGAGATTAGCACTAAAATTCTAAGCACAAGCTAGGCGATGATTGCGAATTTTTGTTTTGCGCTGTTACCCAAAATGAAGCTTGATCAACACGTGTAGCTGTTTGCTATCTTAAACTCTCTTCATACCCTACCTCTTACTTCATCTTACTTAGTGTAGTCGAGATATTAAAGATGGTGAAATTCACTTTCACTTTGCGCTTTCTTTGAAAGTACATCTTCGTCGTTGAAGAAATTTGTCACAATACCAGCCATTTGTCACGATACAAGCCTGGCAATGCGTCTATACCTCGCGACAACTTTCTGTGGCAGCACAGCCAAGGCTACGAAGCCGATTCACGCACTTTTAAATGCGAATGCATTTCATAGTCGGGCTATGTCAGGCATCCGGCGTTGGCGTTGGCGTTGTCCGCGGAGGAGGAGCAGGAGGATAGGTTGAGGAGGTGTGCGCGCCGGCAGGTGTTAGATGTGAAGCATCTTATGGCGAAGCTTAATCCGGTGGTGGTGGTGTGCGGCGTGACCACCCTTACTGCGCATGCGCAAACCCTTTCAAAAAAAAATAAAAATAAAAAAACCTCCTCTCTCCCTCCTCTAGGCATTTCTCCCCCACGGCAACCACACCCTCACTGCGCATGCGCCTCCCCTCCTCTCTCCCCTGCTACGCTCCCCCCTCTCTCCTCTAGGCATCCCTGCCCGCGCCGTCCACACTCCCCACTGCGCATGCGCGTCCCACCTCTCTTCTCCTCTCCTACGCTCCCCCCTCTCTTCTCTAGGCATCTCTGCCCGCAGCGTTCACACTCCCACTGCGCATGCGCGCCCCCCTCTCTCTCTCCTCTCCTACGCTCCCCCCCTCTCCCTCTCTCGCCTCGCGACGCCGACACAGGCAGCGTCTGCTAGCGAGTTTCTTGGTTGAAAAAACCGACTGCTCGCGCTGCACAACCGTTCACTGGCCACCCCGTATATATGGCAATGAATCTTGACCTCCAAGGTGGTGCCGGTGGGAGGTTTCTCCTGTGCGTTGTTGAACAATAAAAATTCGCAGCGTGCGCGTTAACTAAAAGCGGACTGCGGCGGAGCTCGGCGGAGCTATATATGAAAAAAAAATTTTAAAAAATAAATAAAAAAAATTAAAAAAAACAAGAAAAAGAAAAAAAAAGGCTCTGCGCAGTGCTCCCGACCGGGCTGCAGAAATTAGGCGCCTTTTCCTTCTTCGAACCACAACCACCATATATAATTGGAGTGAAGCACGCGCGAAATGCATTCGCATTTCCTCACGATTCCCTTCGGGGAGGTGGGGGCATTTTTTTTTACTGCGCTTCTGCATGTAGTCCGCGAACGCTAACTTTTATAGACTACGTAGCATAAAGGACGACATAAAAAGAAAAGATATAGGTATTATGTTCAAGATCATTCGCATTGTTACTAAGGAAGCTTATCCCGTGCGAGATTTTCGTTTCTTGCTGTTCCTAGTTTTCTGGTGTCATTTCACCTTTTTCCTGCCCCGGTTAACAACGATGGCATCGCTCGGTTGCAGCAACTTCACATCGAAGCTTGTGAGCGAGCATGAGTGCGTGTTCGTTAGGTGATCTGTATTCATCGATCAGAAAGGAACGAAGACAGCGGTGCGTCGTCAAATATTTTGTTTCCCGCATATGCAATCACCGAGAAAGAAGTTGTGTGCGACTGATACCATCAGCGCAAGTGAGTTTCTCATCGCGATAACCACGTTGAGAGTGACACCGGCGAGCTGTCAGTCTGCAGCAAGACCAGCTGCTTGAAAGCCAAATTGCGATTGGGAACTCTATGTAAAAGCAATGACCCTTTTCATAAATTGCGTTCCATACGTGGTCGGTATTTACTATTGCTGATACGATCATGCTAAAGATTGCGTACTGTAACACCGTGCCCGTCGGCGTCTACGGCGGGAGCGGTTCTTGGCGCTTTGCGAGAACAGTGATATTTGAGAATAAAATCACCACTGCAAAGCTTCACCTGGGCAACAGGCGTGTTCATGTCTATTATGCCGCTGACTGTGTAAAAACAGCTTTCTTGACCGAGTAAGGAGTGCGTTTCACCCGCTTGGATTTACGAACTGAGACGCCCGCTCGTGACCGGTCGTGGCCAAGATTTCTGCTACCCGTCGATGCCTTCGCGTCCACAAACAAAATAACGTGAGCGTCTCCAGAAAGTTCTTGCGTCTCCAAAAGAAGGAAAAAAACCATTCCGACCCTGTATTAACCAAAATTTAGGACGTTGTTTCTTGCCAGTGCGTCGAATTTTCTAATACAGCGTTCCTGCTCCGTCGTGCCCCCCCCCCCCCCTTTTTTTTTTTCAAAAATAAATCTGACCGCCTAAATAAGGCTGCTTCCTGTGTTCCTTAGCAATGAGGAATATTTTATTGCTTTCAAAAAAAACAACAAAAAACAAAAAGACAAAACAAATCCAAGCATCACTGTATGGTGCTCGCTTTGGACGCGGGCTTGAACCGCTGGCAGATGAGTGTTATAATGGAATTCGCAGAAGGGCACAGCAATGATTCCATGTAGGTTTCCTTCACTGCTATATCCACAAGTATACCTCAAGGCTTGTCATAGCTTTAGTTTTAATCTTTATATAACCTATCTTTTTTAAAACACCATTTCAAAAATAACATCATAAGCATTGGATGTTCGTGCGAAAACATGTTGGATGCGCTTGCGAAAACAAAACCGAAATCGCCCGCGAACGGACTATTTGGCGTAGTAACACATGTGCAGAAGCTCCGCCCACGTAGCTTTGGCTGTGCTGCCACAGAAAGTTGTCGCGAGGTATAGTGTAGGCGAAGGCCTGATGCCGTCTAAAGCCAGAACCCTAACCACACCGTCATGAAAAACATGGCGACCCCTCAATAAAGCCCGATTAAATATAATAATGCCTACTCACGTAAAACGAGTTGTTGCGAAAAAGAAATAACAATCTAGGTAGAACCTTCGCTTAAAATCCAGCACGTCAGATAGCGAAAAAAAAATTGGTTTCTTGCAGGCACAAAACACCACAATTCGCACCACGGGCTACACTAATCACCTCGACCTGCTTTGCCACACTGCGAAAACCTTGAACGTTGAATGAAATAATATGCAGTAGTGCAGCCATAAAGAAAAGTAAAGACTAACCTGGATACACAGTTCTAGCAGGCGCGGGAGCGGATGTCCCGCGAGCGGCTCTGTCATTTCTTACGGCCAGGCGACCCACCGGAGGCACGGGGCTTCCGGGGCCGCGTTGAAGTCCGCAGGGGACTTCTGTACCTGCTGGAAGCCTATGTGTCGCTGCTGGATATCCGGTGGCACTTGGTACCAGGGCTCTTGAGCAAGGACGGTACAAAGGCGTCTAAACTGTCCCGGCTGACGTCGCGGGGGGTGGTGTCGTCGTCTATTCGCAGGGCCGTCTCACTCGTGGTGTTGTTAGAGTCCTCGTAGATGGATGCTTCGTCCTCTTGGGACGGAGTCTCCTCGATGACAGGGGGAGTACGGGGGATTGGCCGCCATGTGGTGAGCGTCAGATATCATGTGATCATCTGCGACGTGTTCGACAAGAGGCCCCTTGTCCGGGGAGGGCTTGACCTGCGGTTCCGTGGGAATGACCGCTGGATGCGGGGCAGCAGATGGGTCCTCAGGGCCTGGAGGCATTGCCGGGTCCGGGCTGGCCGGGTACGCAGTGGGCGTTTGGTGTGGCGCCGCAATTTGCAAAGCTTGATCTTGGCAGGTGACCGAGGCTGGCGTCGACGAACCGTCGCATTTGGTCTTAGACGGCGTTCCTGGTTGAAGTGGGGGGATAATTCTTGGATGCTTTCATGCATAAAATATACCCCACTCGCTACACCGACGCCTGTCCAGGATGTGGCGCTACCCCCACAACCTTTCACGTCACTGTCGAGTGCACCGCTGCCTACTTCTCTCCCCTCCCACCAATCCTTCGGTCCACCCGTACCCCAGAGCAGTGGGAAGGCACCATTCGCGACGGCGCTCCCGAGGTCTGTGGGGCGCTCGTTCAGCGGGCCCGGGCTGTCGCAGAGGTTGTCATAGGTGTCCTGGAATAGGGACCCTCCCCGGTTTCTTGGCATTTAAATAAAAAAAATGTTTTCATCATCGTCATCATCTCTCCGAGTACGACTGCCTGAATGTGCAGGCGACAGTGGCGTGCGGATCACCGCAGCGGCACCGCAGGAACAGTACGGTGACTTGCGTGACTTGGGCCCCATGGGAACGAGGGCAACGCGCTCTCCTCAGATGGTGAGGTGCGATGCGTCCACGATTCGAGCCAGAACGGCTTCGCTGTTAACGGCGACTTGATATTTCTGGCCCCCAAAGTGCTGTACACAGTACACCTCTTCGATCCCTACTATCGAAGACGTCGCGTCAACGACGTCTTCAGGACTAGTCCCCTCGGGGACGACAACGTCAAAGGCTAACGCCTTCTTCAGGTGCTGGATGGCCATGATGGGCGCCCGCCAGCCCAGTGACGCCCTGAGACACTAGGAAATACGCTCAAATTGGATTTGCGACTGCCAACATTATCCTTTTCAATCTACCGGTGTTGTACGTGGAACCAATTACAAAAGATACAGCTAGCTTAAGACACTCTAAAAAGCCTCTGCACTAAATCGGCTTATATTTGAGAGTTCGGCTGCCTATCCAAGATATATTCACTGTGACTTGCCGAATAAGGTCTAGTGCTAAAAACAAGTCATGTTTCCAGTTTATCCTTTAAGCAACCGACTATAAGATACAAAAAAAAGAAATCTAGGAATTGCACCTTTTAAATGTCTGTTAGGATAAGTCACCAAAGCAGGAGTAGCTCCGACCACAGGAAGCACGCCACAAGATGCAGGAACAAGAAAGCATGCGTTAAACACTCCAAGGTGGCGATACACATATGTATAAAGTAAATTCGTCTATAGCACTCTCGCCTTGGTCTTGATGGATCAACCACCATCCCCGAGGTGAAAGTTTCTTTCAGCAAGCTATTACGAAACAGAAGTGCGTTAGCAGCGACGGCATTGTACGGTTTATTTGAAAGCCCCGCTTAACCCCACAGAGGTCTTGCGCCTCCTTCTTTTAGATGTGAAGCATCTTATGGCGAAGCTTAATCCGGTGGTGGTGGTGGAGGTGGTGTGCCGCGTGCCCTCCCTTACTGCGCATGCGCAAACCCTTTCAAAAAAAATATAAAAAAACCTCCTTTCCCCCCTCTCTCTCCTCTAGGCAACCCTTCCCGCGGCAACCACACCCTCACTGCGCATGCGCCTCTCCTTCTCTCTCCCCTCCTACGCTCCCCCCTCTCTCCTCT
Source organism: Rhipicephalus appendiculatus (assembly GCA_030522465.1). Classification (NCBI taxonomy): domain Eukaryota; kingdom Metazoa; phylum Arthropoda; class Arachnida; order Ixodida; family Ixodidae; genus Rhipicephalus; species Rhipicephalus appendiculatus. Next base: position 17,801 of record JALIZH010010925.1, on the reverse strand, counting down.
AGGCATCCCTGCCCGCAGCGTCCACACTCCCACTGCGCATGCGCGTCGCGTCCCCCCCCTCTCCTACGCTCCCCCCCTCTCTCCTATAGGCATCCCTGCCCGCGGCGTCCACACTCCCACTGCGCATGCGCGTCCCCTCCTCTCTCTCCTCTCCTACGCTCCCTCCTCTCTCGCCTCGCGACGCGACGTCGACGCAGGCAGCGTCTGCTAGCGAGTTTCTTGGTTGAAAAACCGACTGCTCGCGCTGCACAGCCGTTCACTGGCCACTCCGTATATATGGCAATGGATTTTTACCTGCAAGGTGGTGCCGGTGGGAGATTTCTCCTGCGCGTTGTTGAACAATAAAAATTCGCAGCGTGCGCGTTAACTAAAAGCGGACTGCGGGTCTCTGTGTCCAGTCGGAGTCTTCTGTCTCTCATTGCCCATTAGCAGCCATTGCCATGTTCCAGTAGGAAACACCGCCCCATCACTGCGTGCTTTGCGCCTCCCCAGTTTTCTCTCCTGCGCAACGCCGCGATGAGCGCCAGCGTCAACGCCGCCGCCAGTGTAAGCGTTAGCGCCCGCTGCTTCACATCTACACATGGTTCCCTTTAGCGGGAGATGGTGTAATTTTTTCAATAAAGGACTTTCAATCCATCCATTCACATCGCCGAATCCTCGTAAGACGAGTTGATCAGACATGTGGAGAATGTAAAAATTCCTAACCTTATGCAAGTTCCGTTACATTCATTACAGTTTCGTAAATGTTACTCAAGATGAAGCGCAAACAGTACCTGTCATCGCGCTGCACTTGATTCAAGAAGCGTTACTGCAGAATTCTAGTAAACTCGGGAGATTTCGGCGGCTTACGAAAAAAAAAAAAAGCCTACCGTAGTGGCATTTCCGCCTGCGCGTCAGGCATTGTCAATCCGCTCATCAGCAGGTGTGAACAAATGGCGCCAGTTCGTTACAGAAACGCTGCAAAATGTGCCGCGAATTGAAAAGAAAAAAGGTACTAACCGCAAAGCAGCCGCGGAAGATCTTTCGTTCGATCATATGGCTGATTTGGTAAGAATAACGCGGTTTTATTTTAAGGTGTGGAGAAAAAGTGTGCTTTCCTGTAGTCCAGCGGCAAACGAAAGAAAGTTCGCACTGCTACTCCCACCTGAGTTGTCACATCACACAGCCACGCAAGACGCGCAGCGCCGTTTCAATGTTTTTCTGATTTTGAGGGAACCTTCGCGGGCACAGAAAAAAAAAAAAATTCGCCTGCTGAGCCCTCCGAAAAAAAAAAGAAAAAAATAAACTCGCACACATCTCCCCGTAAGGGGAACCCTAAGTAAGTAGTATGCAGAAGTACTCGGGATCGTTCTTACCGTAAATCACCCGTGACATTGCCCTCTCGCGCATCTAAAGGATTGACAACGCGTGTGTACAGTATATACATTGCGTTTTTGCCGTTGTTGTCGGCGTTGTCGCATTGCCTTTCGCGGGCGAGCGCGTTCGCGATCGTTTTCATCAATGGCACAAAGAGAACTTGTGGTCTGGAACGCGCTTATTCTTCATCGTCATCAGCGTCATCGCCATCGTCATGGCGTATAATGCGGGTATACCTTGCATCTGTTGTGCCATAATGGCAGCGTCATCGTCATCTGGCCACGGCGTACAATGGGGGGAAAGATCTCGTTCATTAGATGCTTCTTATCTAAAATGTGCGTGTATTGATAGCGCAAAGTGGTTGGAGCAGGCGAAAAGAATGGCAGCCTAACGATAAGAGCGAAAGCGTCACCCGTTGCTCAACAAACGAAGCGACTAAATAAAAATAGGCGACGTTAAGAAAATAAAAATTCCAAACACATATATTTTCCCCATTGCTATATAGGATAAGAAGATAAAGCAACATGCCAACATTACTGAAATCACTTGGCTACCAGCGTCATGGCGATCGCTTCTTTGCAATACCGAAACTAAACCATGTGTAAACCCAGTGCTACATCCATAGAGTCTCATACTAGAGCACTAGAGTCAAATGCAGCGCAAGTGTGTAGAAGGGTTGCAACACTAAGCGCTTCAGCCAGCAAGGGGATGATGGGTCATACGTGGATTTGCGTATGTTTGGTTCTTTCAGCTATGTGTGTCTCCTTGTGGCCCGTAGTCGCTTCGCAAGACGGAGTTCAGAAAAAGTTCAGCAGTCCCACTTCGCAACCTTCACCCTTCTTAGTTCAGCATCTCAAATGAGCTTACGAGCTTCACCACAAGCCATTCTATTCCATAGCGTATGCTTTGTCGTGTTCTTCTCCCTTTGTCCCCGTAGTAAGTGCGCGCTATCCTGTGAAGATGAACATTCTATTATCCTAAATACACAACAATAAACACTGCCTTCGAAGCCTGAAGCCTGAAGACTGGGCAAGCCCATGTATACTGACCACCATTCCCCATGGTGGCTGAACGACCGCAGCGCCACATTTGCCTTTAGTAAAAATTGTATGAAACTTTATGGTTCACACATCACCTCTGATATTGCACGCCGGTAGGTTTCTGCCGGCGCTCAATCTCGGAGGCCATGGTTCACATAGGCGATGCTGAACCAGGGCACGCGATGCAACAACACGCTCTTCAAGCACCAAAAATGACGAGAGCTATGGTTGCAGGATGAACTCTGAAGACCACATAACAGCCTTCTCTAAAGGACGTTTGTAGAGACGAAAGACGTTAAGTGTCCTCTATAGGATTGGTACCCCACTACATCAGTGATAAAAAAATCTGATTTGGGGTTGCTTTTAATCGATGTACTGTAGTCGAAGAGTCAAACGCAGGAACAAATTTTAACTGTAATGACTGGTATCTTATTTACTCGATATAACCCATGTCATATCGCGACGAATCTGGTCTCTAAGAATAATATTGGCTCTCTGATCAAGGCATTCGAGCCGAAATTATGCCGATAAGGCTCGAAATGACGTATGTGGGAACAAAAGTATGTGCGTTACTTAGCCCTAAATTACCCTCTTGGTACTGTATACTTGTGCGGCTATACTTGTCTTGGTACTGTTGGTACTGTATACTTACTTGTGCGGCTGTGCGGCAGTAACTTTTCCTGCAGGGCGGGAGCATGTGCTTTGGAGAAGCTTGTAGTTTTATTGCGATAGGAATTATATGGACACTCTCGGCTGGTTTTGCCGTCGGCGTCGCCACCGTCTTCGTCCGCCGCCGTCATCCCCCGTATATGTATATATATAACCGGCCCCGCCCGTCGTTCGTGAGCGTGAAAAGACGCGAGGGGGGGGAGGGGGGGGTCCCTCGAGCGACCTTCGATTTTACGAGCGCGGTCATCGCGGGCGCGCGCGTTATCTCCCCTTCTCGGCGGCCGACAACGGGGGGCCGGTGTACCTTTTTACGTGCTGCGCTCTCAACGCGAAGAGAATGTGGTGAGCAGTGTCCTTGGAGCGGCCGTAAGCTCTTAAAGCAGCGTTTTCTAGAGTTGCGTGAGATCGGATCCAAAAGAGTTAGCTGCCAGCCTCACTTCGTATAACATTACAATTTGTTGCTATCGCATTCATTGCTTCACCCTTGCGGTGAAACTGTGACTTTTTTTCTTCAACCGCACAATGCAGTTTCCTCCCCAACGGCTACTTCACCGTGATTGCGCTGATATAATGGACTGGAGATCCACATCTTTAGTCTGATCACTGCTGCTAATTGTGCCAGGTTAGGCACACAAGTATTCCAGCGCCAGAAGGAGCTGAGGATCCCAACCAAGAGACCGTTAGTGTGCAGTCAGTTTGAACAAAAATAAACAGACGAATTTAATGGGGTTTTTCACTGGTCGATCCGGAAACGGGTGCACACGTTCCATTGGTCGTTTCTCGTTTCAGAGCAACTCGCTCCACGCTAGGATTGTTCTCACACGCTCCATCGCCGTGTTTTGCAGTGGCCCAAAGGTTGCCATCAGAGACGTACAGATCGGAAACAGGAATGACTTCCGGAACGGGTTTACGTAACGTGTGCTCAAGAAACTTTCGGAGGATTCTCACGCGGAAGTGGTCCGTGTTTCATTGCCAGATTCGTTCTCGTGCAATGCAAGTGTTCACTTCACGGTTTTGAGCGGCCGCTCTGGATCTCCCAGTCAAAAACGCCGTTACATACATGCACTTAGATCAATTGGCAACTGCGACTACCTGTGCACTCGAGAGTGGCTAGAACACGCGTGGTGGTGCCTGTGTACCATAGGAAAAATTTTAACATTTCAGGAGTATTTCTGCCACACAGTGATATGTCGTCATCAGGCTCGCTCGCGTTTCCTGCCTATTAAACTCGAATCTCTCCCCTTTCCTATCAAGAACGCTATGTCACAATGATAGCGCACGCCGGTCGTGACCGGGAGGTGCCGGGACCGTGGTGATAACGCAAGTAGTCGAGGCAGACGAAGGTTGTACAGTCGAGCCCACTTATAACGATACCGGTTTTAACAACAGCTTCTCATTGGTTATAACAATGAGAAGCTGTTGCACCGTCCACTTTTATATGTTTTCGATGGTGAAATAACCCGCTTACAGCAATGCCCGCATGTCGCATTATCAGTAATCACAATGAATTCTGTCTGTTGGATGTCCGTGCGGAAAGGCAATGGAACGTGATATCCTTGAATAGAAAGAAGAAAGCGAGACATTCAAGCTCTGAACCCCCTCCCACAACCCCAACGTCCCCCCAGCGCCCCTTGTCATTGGCGGTATGCTTCACCGCAGGGCGTTGTAGCATCGCGGCAAGGCTGACTTTCGAAATGTTGTACTTTCGGACATGCAATGAGAGTAAAAAGCTGAGACTTGAAAGAATTTCAGCGTCCAACACTTCAGATGTTGTCATGAATTGGCCCTGTAAGGCTTGTGGTTGTGCCGTGATGGTGTCTCGAATTTTAAAGCATGTCCGAAAAATCGGCAGACTTGTTAACCTTATCACTGGTCATATGCTTCCGATAAGTTAGTTTTCTCAGTACATCCTGCCATTCTTCTCTTTTGACTTGCTTTAGCGCGACCCGTTTGTAGAAATTATTGGTTATAATAATGGAATATTGGTGGCAATTGAGTATTGTCATAAGTGGGTTCGATTGTAGTTGTGTGAAAGGAATCCTCCTCACATACTCTTAGATTGTGGTTACCACATATGCGCCTTCAAGCGTGGCCTCCGAGATTAGTCGGCTGCGCGCCAACAGCGCGCCGCCGGCCGGCTAATCTCGGAGGCCATGCTTCAAGTAAACTGATGTCTCACACTTACAGGTCCTTTTCCGGACGGCAAAGGCTGCTTTAGAATGCAGCGTGATCGGCACTCATGAGCTACTGCCTATGGAGCCAGTTTTAAAGCATAGAGCTAGCTTAAGACACTCTAAAAAACCTCCTTACGTTAATCTCGGAGGCCATGCTTCAAGTAAACTGATGTCTCACACTTACAGGTCCTTTTCCGGACGGCAAAGGCTGCTTTAGAATGCAGCGTGATCGGCACTCATGAGCTACTGCCTATGGAGCCAGTTTTAAAGCATAGAGCTGCAAGTGTGAGACATCAGTTTACTTGAAGCATGGCCTCCGAGATTAGTCGGCTGCGCGCCAACGGCGCGCCGCCGACTAATCTCGGAGGCCATGCTTCAAGTAAACTGATGTCTCACACTTACAGGTCCTTTTCCGGACGGCAAAGGCTGCTTTAGAATGCAGCGTGATCGGCACATCCAAGGTACTGCCTATGGAGCCAGTTTTCAAGCATAGAGCTAGCTTAAGACACTCTAAAAAACCTCCTTACGTAATCGGCTTATATTTGAGAGTTTGGCTGCCTATCCCAGATATATTCCCTGTAGCTTGCCGAATAAGATGTACTGCTAAAATCAAGTAATGTTTCCAGTTTATCCTTTAAGCAACTGACTATAAGATACAAAACATTCTAGGAATTGCACCTTTTAATTGTCTGTTACGATAAGTCACCAAAGGAAGAGCAGCGCCGACCTTAGGAAGGACTGATAGCCGTAGCAATGAATGAATGTAAAAAAAATTACACCATCTCCTGATAAAGGGAACCATGTGTAGATGCGAAGCAGCGGGCGCTAACGCTTACACTGGCGGCGGCGTTGACGCTGGCGCTCATCGCAGCGTTGCGCAGGAGAGAAAACTGGGGAGGCGCAAAGCAGGCAGTGATGGAGCAGTGTTTCCTACTGGAACATGCCAATCGCTGCTAATGGGCAATGAGAGACAGAAGACTCCGACTGGACACAGAGACCCGCACTCCGCTTTTAGTTAACGCGCACGCTGCGAATTTTTATTGTTCAACAACGCACAGGAGAAATCTCCCACCGGCACCACCTTGGAGGTGAAGATCCATTGCCGTATATACGGGGTGGTCAGTCAACGGTTGTGCAGCGCGAGCAGTCGGTTTTTTCAACCAAGAAACTCGCTAGCAGACGCTGCCTGCGTCGGCGTCGCGAAGCGAGAGAGGGGGGGAGCGTAGGAGAGGAGAGAGAGGGGGTGACACGCATGCGCAGTGGGGAGTGTGAACGCCGTGGGCAGGGATGCGTAGAGGAGAGAGGGGGGGAGCGTAGGAGAGGAGAGAGAGGGGGGGACGCGCATGCGAAGTGGGAGTGTAGACGCCGCGGGCAGGGATGCCTAGAGGAGAGAGGGGGGAGTGTAAGAGGGGAGAGAGGAGGGGAGGCGCATGCGCAGTGAGGGTGTGGTTGCCGCGGGGAGGGATGCCTAGAGGAGAGAGAGGGGGAGAGGAGGTGTTTTATTTTTATTTTCTTAAGGGTTTGCGCATGCGCAGTAAGGGTGGGCACGCGGCACACCACCACCACCACCACCGGATTAAGCTTCGCCATAAGATGCTTCACATCTAAAAATTACACCATCTCCTGCTAAAGGGAATCATGTGTAGATGCGAAGCAGCGGGCGCTAACGCTTACACTAGCGGCGGCGTTGACGCTGGAGCTCATCGCGGCGTTGCGCAGGAGAGAAACCTGGGGAGGCGCAAAGCACGCACTGATGGACCGGTGTTTCCTACTGGTACATGCCAATCGCTGCTAATGGGCAATGAGAGAGAAGACTCCGATTGGACACAGAGACCAGCAGTCCGCTTTTAGTTAACGAGCACGCTGCGAACTTTGATTGTTCAACAACGCACAGGAGAAATCTCCCACCGGCACTACCTTGCAGGTCAAGATCCAGTGCCTATATATACGGGGTGGCCAGTGAACGGTTGTGCAGCGCGAGCAGTCGGTTTTTAGATGCGAAGCATCTTATGCTCGGGGCTATGTCCGTCCCGCGTCCGGCCACTTTCATGAAGTAGGGAAGCACCCATTATGCGAACCAGAACACCGTAGTAATATGAAGGCCGTCAACCCTACCACAGTCACCAGAGTCATGGACGAGAGCACAGAGAGGCTGCTTAGCAATGGCTAGGCAGGTGGCGTCTATCGCGCAGGTTGACCCCATTCCTTCAGTCATGGCCGAGAGCACAGAGAGGCTGCTTAGCAATGGCTAGGCAGGTGTGTCTGTCGCCCAGGTTGACCCCATTCTTTGATCTTGCTTGCATATGTTTGGAGGGGGCTTAGTCCGTCCCTCCTTCCCGCGTCCCACACCACCACAGCGCATGCGCGTCCCCTCCCTCTCTCTCTCCTACGCTCACCACCTTTCTCTCCTCTAGGAATCCTCCACTCCACGGAGCGGCCCCCCGCGTCCCACACCCCCCCCACAGCGCATGCGCGTCCCCTCCCCCTATCCTCTCCTACGCTCACCCCCTTTCTCTACTTTAGGAATCATCTACTCTACGGAGCGGCGCCCGTCCCACATCCCCACAGCGCATGCGCGTCCTCTCCCCCTCTCTCCTCTAGGAATCCTCTACTCTACGGAGCGGCTCCCGCGTCCCGCAGCGCGTGCACGTCCCCTCCCCCCTCTCTCTCCTCTCCTACGGCCCCCCCCGTGCTTTCCTCTAGGAATCCTCTAGGAAGCGGCGCGCACGACAGGTGGTGGGGCAGCTGCATACTCCGCTGGGGGCGCCACGGTTGTTCCGCGGTATGAAAATGATGGAGCGCGCGCGCCTCATTCTCTCTCCTGTGCAGCGCCGCGATGAGCGCCCCGACCACTGCCGTGAAATGAGAGCGGCGACGTTCCTCCCGCTCAAGCTAATTAACTCCCGGCTGCTTCGCATCCACACATGCTTCCCTTTAGCGGGAGATGGGGATTTTTTTTCAATCAAGAAACTCGCTAGCAGACGCTGCGTGCGTCGGCGTTGCGAGGCGAGAGAGGGGGGGAGCGTAGGAGAGGAGAGAGAGGTAGAGGGGACGCGCATGCGCAGTGGGGGGCATGGACGCCGCGGAGAGGGATGCCCAGAGGAGAGAGAGGGGGAGCGTAGGAGTGGAGGTGTGTGGAGAGGGCTTGCGCATGCGCAGTAAGGGTGGTGACGCCGCACACCACCACCACCGGATTGAAATCCGCCATAAGCTGCTTCGCATCTAAAAGGAGGTATATTTGAAACCTCCTGGCGTTGTCTAGCTGATGCGTAAGTGTGGAGTTGTTTTATTGTACTTAGGCAGCAAATTTTCCTAATGCCTCAATGCTCTGATGTGTACAAGCCTCATGTCGGACACCTTGCCCACGACACCCCCCAAACGCGAGTCTGACAGTGAATAATCCCAGAGTTTAAATTTTCCGTGTTGCTACAATCTTCCACATGCCTTGTCCTTGAAAGGGCTTTCTAATGTGTAAGTATTCCTGCGCCGACTTAACATGAGCTCTGCCTGTCTGTCCGTCCATTCCTTTGTCACGTAAGGCGAATGCTGTATCAAGAAATGCAAGTATCAAACAAAACTATTTTTTTGGTATTGCTGTGTTTGATCTCAGGCTCTCAAACTGTCTACATTATCCAATAAGGACAATTTTATTCCAGCATTCACATTTCCAGTACGTTCTATCCAGGCTCCTTTTTTCGACGATATTTCACCCCTTCAATTTCTTGTCATCGCCAGAATTGGTGTCGGGTTTGGCCTCACATAATATGTTGTTTGTCGCTGATAGCACTAAATACATTTAGAATTTAGCAAAGCAAATATGATTTATAAAAGCGTAACACGGCCGTGTTTTCTATGTTTTTGCTATCTTCCATACAAATAGATACAACCAGACCCTATTTGTTTGATTCGAAGTTGGGACAGTGTAAACCGCGGATGAGTACAAACATTTTCAGCCTTGTTGCGATGTCAGCCACCGCTGTGGTACAGTGGTTACTGTGCTCGGAAGCTGATGCGAACAGCGCTTGTTCATTCCCGTCCACGGTGGTCGCATTTTTGATGGAGGCCATAATGCCAGATTTCCGAGTTCATAAAGGGCCCCGAAATCACTACCGGTAATTTTTTAAAGTTTCAAGTAAACGCGCGCATCGTGCAGAATGCCGTTAAGATCAACAGCGTCAAACGTAGGAGCGCTAGGAGTCGCTGGCGCACCGCAGATTCTAAGAAACAACCCCTTGTCATCTTCAGGCCTTTCGACATCCCCGGCGTTGGTTGTGACGTCACCATTGGCGTCTGGTCATGTCATTCAGCTATGTGCGCTCGCCGCTCTTCCTTCTCGCACGGCGAGGAGCACTCGGCCATGATGGCAGACGATCAGACGAACTGAGAGGAGCAAAGGGATAAGCGAAGCGTTTGGTTCACCAAACGCGTCTAACTCCGCAATTAAGGCACCATTTCGAAAATTCTCGCGGTTACGTGTTTGTAGGACACTCGTGTACAGCTGCAATACAACTAAATTTTGACCTCTGGATGGTTGAGGGGCCAAATGAATAATCGCTAATCAATTAAGATAATTAATCAAACATCCCTAGCGTGCACCAGTCGCCTAGTATAGCTAGCTGCCTGTAGTGTTTTTTATTTTGTGCTTGGATTCAAGTGGCACGAGGTGGATCTACACTTTTGTGCAAATTCGGTGCATGTGGGCATCTCGAGGGCATACCATGCGCGTCGGCTACCAGGGGCGAAGCTCCTTAAAGGCCAACTCCGGAGGTTTTTCGAGGTCAATGGATCTCAATGAAATTCGCTGGGTACGTTCCTTTGCACATTTCCGTCATTTATGCCAAATTTCAAGCTTGAGACATGCGCTGATTGTTTGCGAATGAATTTTAAAGGTTGTCTGCAAACGCCCACCCGGCTTCCCACAATTATTGGCAACATTGCGTGTGTGACGTGTTGGTTTGCCGGTGGACGGAAGTGACGCAGCCGATGGGTTCGCTAACTTTGGCCGCTACAGCTTATATTGTGCTGGTCACAAGGCGACGGTGTTTGGCCGGCGCTTCGCTGGTTTGGCGCGCGATTTTCTGTTCTCTGTGGAGGAGCGTGTGATATTCCGCGCCGGTGGGACCAGCAGGCCTTGCACGACTTCCGGTTCGTAACAAACTACTACGTCATACTTGGACAGTACACTCGGTTGGGTTTCGGTTTCGGTATTGCGCCTTTTTGCTTATTAAAAATTATTTTCGAATTTGCTGAGCATTTCAGCTATCAGGCGCGTGACAAGAGTGTCTCAGGAACATGAAAGCACCTTTATCCTGACACGGTCAAAAAATCGCCGGAGTTGGCCTTTAAAGCGGCACCCGTTCGTCCCTCGTCGTAGTGCGTAACCAGTCTTACGCTTTGACCTCCAAGGTGGTGCCGGTGGGAGATTTCTCCTGTGCGTTGTTGAACAATAAAAAATTCGCAGCGTGCGCGTTAACTAAAAGCCGAATTCTTCTGTCTCTCATTCCCCATTAGCAGCCATTGGCATGTTCCAGTAGGAAACGTTAGTAGAAGTAGAAGTGTTAAAAGCCGACTTCTGCTGTCTCTCATTCCCAGTAGCAGCCATTGTTTACCTCCAAGGTAGTGCCTGGTGAGATTTCTCCTGTGCGTGATTAAACAATAAAAATTTTGTTCAAAACGCCGTTGATTGATGAAATAAACCAACGAAAGACGCCAGATGTTTTCTAAAAGCAAAACGAAAAGACGCCAGATGTTTCTAAACCAAAACGAAAAGACGCCAGCTGCTTAACGAAAGACGCCAGGTGTTTTCTAAAGCAATGGTTTTATAATCAAAACCATATCGCGATACAGGTTTGTAGTTGACGATGCTCGTTGCCGTCGGTGTGTGCTCGTATGCAAGAACCACTTAGCTTACATTTCACCGACCACAAAGCGGTCATAATGAAAGGACAACGGAAACCAGCAATAAAAGTTTGATAAAACATTTAATCAATCGTTTCACGTCAATTTTATCGGGCGAATTAACGGAAGAAATTTCACGGTTTAACCGATGATTACTTCCAGGAGCTTCGCCCAATCTCATCATCATTCACCTCGTGGATCTGCCGTCAATTTTTTTTTTCGGGGGGGGGGGGGGGGGGGGCGTTCAACCGTACTTCATGTATGTTATTGCGTGCGTTTGTATGTGTGCGTGTTATATACGCAAACAAAATTGAAAAATTTTGGGAGGAGGGGGGTTAACCCCCTCCCCTTGGCTACGCCTCTGTCGGCTATATCGATGTATAAGGGGTAGCTTACGGCCCGATGTGACTTCAAAACTATTATTACAGCATAGTCGTCGGTTCTTTCGAAAATTAGTGCGATGATTTGCATTAATAAGAACCGGTCGCTGGCGTATTCTTTCCTGGTCACGGAACGCTTGAGTACTGTGTTGCCCACTAATTCTTCAAAAATACTCTACGTCACGGTCAAAATTACCCTACTTACCCGACAAAACTGTCTTTATCACCCTACACTTTACCCTACGCCTAAATATAGCGCAGTACAGACTATACTTCACCGTACGACATGCAGACGTGTGGTGGTGGTGGAGTCGGTAGCGACTTCAGCGGTTTCAAAATAAGTTTTGAAGAGGGACTAATGAACATGAAATGCAGGAGATGTATAAAGAAAGCGTTCCGATATTCGTATGAGAAGAGCGTTGAGCCCCATTAAAAAAAAAAGAAAGAACTAGGAGGCGCATCAGCAAGTATACGGCTGGGATTGTAAGCGACATGATCAAGTGCCAGAAAGGGACTATAAAAAAAAAAAAAGAAAAACTGGAGTTTGAGCTCATTTATGAATTCACACCATGAGGTTGCAAAAGTCATACGTGCTTTGTCATATCCTGTTTGGCACCGCAGTTAAGACGATAACTTCAAAATAATTTAGAAGTGAATTGAGCATGGACATTTAATGACTGTTTTCAAGCACTCGCGGCCCAAGTAAAATTACGAATCGGGCTTCTAAACGTTTTGAAGTTCATGCTGAGGGTGAACATTGTAAGGAAAGAATTCCATCATGCGCATTCATACCATGCATGCATACGCATAAGCAGCGTGCACACGCCACTTACCTCCAACCCAGCGGTGACTGCTCGAGTCTCTGGCGCGGTCCGTGGCGGATGGCTCGGCCACTCTTGACAGGTGTGATTCCATTTGCCCTCATGGGTTGAAACGCCGAAATTTATGGCTAAGTACTGCATGTACTTTTGTTTCCAGCGCCTTCAGCTCGTGTCTCATCGGCGTACTTTATACTCGAACACTTACATGAGAGCCAAGATTATTTTAGCGGTTCGATTTGCAGTAACGTGAAGCAATGATCTCATGCGTGTGCCCATAGCAGCTGTTTTTTTTAAAAGGGCTATCTTTAAGATTCGCCATTAAGAGGTGAACGTGATAGCGATATCCATACCCACGCACGCACGCGCACGTCTACACAGGCACGTCTACACAGGCACACACACCCACGCACACGCTATCGCCTTCCCAATCGCTAGCTTGCCTTGCTCCTAAATGGTGACCTAAACTGTGACGCAAAAAAAAAAAAAAAGACAGTGCAAACGTTCTCCGGCTTCCATCTTTCTTTGCATCGGCCTCGAATTTTCGCCCACAACCAAAGACGCCGCTACGACACCAGAATTTCTGCGAAATGAGTTCTTGAACGCTATCGCGTTAAAAACAATACGATGTCGCGTTTCAATTCGTGAGTATAGCGTACCTGTAGGTGCTTCGTCATCGATTGATAGTCTATTTTACGGGCGGGTCTGGGTGCTGCCATATTGGGCTGTTCCTTGCCGTTTTTGTATCTGGAACGACTAAAGGAGCTGCACTACTTTGGACGTATACGCATGAAAATGTTTGGCTTTGTGCATTCACCGTTTCCTGACCTTATAAATTCACGCCATGAAATGCAGGAACAAGAAAGCATGCGTTCAACAGTCCAAGGAGGCGACACACACATGTCTAACGTAAAATCGTCTTTAGCACTCTCTCGTTGGTCTTGATGGATCAACCACCATCACTGAGGTGAAATTTTCTTTCAGCAAGTTATTACGACACAGAAGTACGTTACCAGCGACGGCATGCTACAGTTTATTCACGTCGCAAAATCCTTGTAAGACGAGTAGGTCAGACAAGTCCAGCATGTAAAAATTCTTAATCTCGTGCAAGTTCTGTTACGGTCATTACAGATTTGTAAATGTTAAACAGGATGACACGCACGCAGTACCTGTCATCGCGCTGCATTTAATTGGAGAAGCTTTGCTGAAGAATTCTAGAAAGATCTGGAAACATCAGCAGGCTACGGAAAAAAAAAATCCTATGGAAGTGACATTTCCGCCTGCGTGTCAGCTAGTGTCAATCGGCTCATCAGCAGCTGTGAACAAGTAGCGTCTGTTGGTTAAAAGAACGGTGCAAAATGCGCCGCGAAAGAAAAAATGGGTATGAACCGGAAAGCAACCGCCGAAGATATTTCGTTCCGTCATATAGCTGATTTGGTAAGAATAACACTGTTTTATTTTAAGGAATGCAGAAGTAGTCTGCTTACCTGTAGACCAGCGGGGAACAAAAGAAAGTTCGCACTGCTACTCCTTCCTGAGTTGTCACATCACACAGCCGAGCAATACGCCTTGTGCCTTCTTCAATGGTTTTCTGAGTTCGCGGGCACAGAAAAAAAATATTAGCCTGATGAGCCCACTGAAAAAAAACGAAAGAAAAAAAACACGTGAGCATGCATTGATAGCAAAAGTGGTCGGAGTAGGCGAACAGAATGGCAGCCTGAGCGATAAGAGCGAAAGCGCTACCCGTTGCTCAACAAACGAAGCGACTAAATAAAAATATGGGATGCTAAAAAAATGAAATTGCCAAAAACATATTTTATTCGCACATATATTTGCGAGGCTTTTCCTTATTGCTATATAGGTTAAAGGTACACTAAAGGCTAATAACAATTTATGTCAGAGCGAAAGCTCAATGTATGACAACGTCTAAAATGGCAATATTATCAACAGCAGTGCCCTACTTACCGAGAAATTAAGCTAAATGTATCACACGACGTGCGCCACGAGTGGCACATTTGCGAAACGATTCGTGATGACGTGAGAGCTTCTGGCTACAATAATCCGTAGTAATCACTACAGCTGCAATAAAAAAAGAAGCTTCCGTGCATTACAACACGTAATAAAATGCTCCTTGTCCGTTTCTGTTTGATTCATAGAAAAAGGAACCGCCTAGGAAAGGCGCGAGTGGTTCAAAAATTGCGTTTTCGCTTGGTTAGGCTGGATAGGTGACGCCATCTAGCGGAGCCCAGTTGCACCAAGCAAGCAGAGTATTGTTCAACGGCGGTTGTTGTTGCTGCGGCTCCCGCTACTTTCGCTCTGCTGCTGCTAGTGTCGGCGGCCGCGCAGTAAAGGCGGGCAACGTTGGGCACGGAAACAGTGACATCAGAGATTCTGAATGCTTAGGCGGGTGATTTGAAGTGCGCTAACGCGATGCGGACCACTAAAACGTGATTTTATTTCAAAATAAGCATTTCTTTGGCACGAAAGTAGCACTACGAGGTTTCTGGACCGCTATTTGAGCAATCAACGTCGACTTAATATTTCACTTTAGTGTCCCTTTAAAAGCAACATGCTTACATTACTGAATTATCACTTGGGTACCAGCGTCATGGCGAACGCTTCATTGCAATACCGAAACTAGCACACGTGTAACTCCAGTGCTATACGTCCATAGAGTGTCAAATAGAGCCCTAGGGGGGAAATGGAGCGCTACTGTGTGGGAGGTTTGCAACACGGGCGCTAAATGACAATGATAAATAATTTTTAAAAATTTATTTATTCATAAAAAAATAGGTGGGTGAACAGGTCTCGGAAGCCATACAAGCCTCGCCATGTATGAGGACGTTGTTAAAAGTAGTGTAAGACCTAGCAATTATGGGTTTCAACAGCAGCAACGCTTGATTGGAAAATCCAAAGCACTCCAGTTCTAAAAGTCATGCTATCGAGGTTGATTGTTAAAATATTGGTAGCGTTACAATGCAAAAAAAAAAAAATGCAGATCTGTGTTGGATTAAAGGTGCGATGAAAGAGTTCAACTGTTTCTTTCAGCCTTTTCCTTGTTTTTTTTTTCTAGATTGCACAGAATTGTTCCCACCATAACTGGAATATTATTGGTGTAGCTATCAATAATTTTGTCGATCCTCGGTCACCAAATAACTGACAACGTTTGTATGCCCTCATAGGATAAAAAAAAAGTATGTCAAGAGCAGCTCAGTTGTCGGAAAACACAGAGATATAATTATTTCTGTTTTTATTAGCAGGAGTTTTCTTCTCGCTCCTTAAACGACCTTTTAATACACCAACTGAAAAGAAAAGAAAGATAAAAGGCCATCAACTAACTTCTTTTTTCTCCCCCCTTTTAATTCGACGAGCACTTACAAAAAGTCTGACAGTTTTATGTCATTCTAAACTTTCAGAAACTTTTCTCATTAGGAGCACGCTAAGTGTTCCGCTGTCATCAGCGCCGTGCTAGGCCCCGAAAGAGGAAATAATAAAAGCGGTTCCCTTTTACCTGAAACTCTGCGCTCAAAGGCGACAACCAAGCGACACTTCGAATGGCTTAGTGTGTCCGCTTTATGACTCAGAGAAGTGTGATGCGATCACGTTGTGCGCTTTAGAAGCGGCGCGTCTTTGCGGCGCAGCACTGAGATATCACTCGGTTGTTTACGGTGTCCAAAGTCTGTCTTTCTGCCACCGCTCTTTGTGTCACGATGCGGAGGTCACGATGCGGAAGCGACTGGGAAAGAGGTTCTACGCGTCTTTCTTCCACAGACGCAACATGCCAGAAACAAATCAAATACATCCTGGCTGTAAAGAAATGCTTATGAACAGATGTGAGAGCCAATAAATTCTAAAAATCAATCATTTGTCTAGTTTCGTGATTGTCGACCACTTTACGACAACTGCTGTGTACGAGGAGAGGAGTAGGCGGCGCCGCACATTGGCAGAAGCCTCTGCTTGAATATATCTATTTGAAAAATTCAACCAGTTGCGCGTAGCGGAACCTGATCAAACACCGACGCAGTGGAGTTGGCTTACGAAAAAGCCTTCGCTTCGCAAATTATTTTAGGTAGTTGAATGAAGTGGGTTTTGCAAGAAAAGGAGTTGAATGAAGTGGAATGAAGTGGGATTGAACTGGGTGAATGAAAAGGGAGGAGTGCCGGGAGTAGTAGTGGGCGTGGTGTTGACTAGTCGTGAGACCCGAAACGGGTAGGTGCCACTATACGCGTTTCCTATCTACGAAGACCCCCGGACAGGAAAGCCTCGACTAAAAACAGCTTCCTTGTAAAAACACTGAAAAATAAGAAAAAACGCAAGAAATGAACGAGTAGTACGTCGTACATTTCTGGGTATCTGCTCTAGATGTCGTCAGGCCAAGATGTTTATAGCGACGTTCCGCAAACTCAGTAAATTGGCCACAGGTTCTGTCATTTGCTGCTTCCTTTTTTTCTGAACCAACATTCATTCCTTATAAGAGAGATCAATTGACGCTAAAGGCGCTGCTTATTCTTCGCATTCTTGCATCGCATTACCTGAATCAGGCCGTTCTTGGCTTTTGTAGGTGTTTTTTCTTTCACATTCTACGTTGTTTTCGTCATTCGTGGCCATTCGATAATCATGTTTTCTTTTTCTTTTTTTTGTTGTCCTTATGGTAGTCTGAGTTATGGTGTACACGTGTTTCTGGGATCTGCTGCGTTCTGCCTTGGGCATGACATGAAAGATTGAAGAGGCAACCGACCTCTACGCCTCGGCAAGTTGCAATTTCACGCTCCGGGTCATGTTGTGATTGAAGACCATATTGCTGGAAGCACAGAAGCCGCAACTTTTCCACTTCCCGTCAAGCACGTCCACAATACATACCTATGCGGGTAGTCGGAAAATATTTTTGGACAACAGAAACATAATTACTTTTACTTTTTTTATGGTGCAGTCCGGTCCAATAACTCTTTGTAATTTATGGCGGCGTGAGTTTGATTTGGTTTGGAGGATTGCATGCAAAAGTTCAAGACAACAGAAAGGTACCTGCGTATAGACTTTACTGGATGGGACTTGAGGCGTTCGTTGCTTGTAGGGTTATGTTATAGTGACATCCGTTGCTTTGGGAACTTAGTTTCAGCGCGACACATCTTGTGGTGTGGTGCACAGGTCAACTGACCTGTGTATTTATTTTGTATTGGGTTTGAAAGACGTGAGAAGGCAGAAATGTTAGAAGACTTTAGGATTGGGCGTGTTGGTACAACATGATTATGAGTGCAAATCAGTGCAGCCGACAGGAGGAAACAGTGCTCCATGTCCTCTTTTCTGTCCCCTCCTGTCGGCTGCGCTGATTTGCACTCATAATCAGAAAGGTTGATCACATGCAGGCACTCAGTTTTTGTGAGAAATCAGTAAAATAAGCATTCACCTATGAAAATTTTGCCTGCCCTGAGTGGAATAAATCAAAGGAAATATTACAACATAATACAT
>JALIZH010010924.1:0-23365 GCA_030522465.1 Rhipicephalus appendiculatus | reverse complement strand
TTAAGGGCTCGTTTGCTTTGTTAAACACACTATTAATGAGAAATAACAGACAAAGATGCCAAGGAAAGTATAGGGGAAGCTATTAGAAGTAATTGTAATGTAAATGTGAAGAAAGAAAAGTGGATGAAAAAGATAACTTGCCACCGGCATGGACCGATTTATATATATATATATATATATATATATATATATATATATATATATATCAACGATCACAACTTATCGCCGGCGTCTGTTGTGATAACCGAAACACGTGTTTTACATTTCATTTTAATATTCACTGAAGTGTGGTCTACTTGGGATATACAGCTTTCTACAAAGTGCCTTCAATACTTTGGCCAACACCATAAAATATTACAACAACCACTTTATAGAAAGGGTTCACATTTGACA
This sequence comes from Rhipicephalus appendiculatus, assembly GCA_030522465.1. Taxonomy (NCBI): domain Eukaryota; kingdom Metazoa; phylum Arthropoda; class Arachnida; order Ixodida; family Ixodidae; genus Rhipicephalus; species Rhipicephalus appendiculatus. Next base: position 22,972 of record JALIZH010010924.1, on the reverse strand, counting down.
GTATTCTTGTTTCACCTGTTCAACGCATTTATTTGCTCCACATCTATTCATGTTCTGACCCCGTGGTGTTTAACCCAGTGGGTAAGACACTCCGTGTTTGAGGGCAAGGCCGTAGCTTTCGAGGCTAGCGCTTCCAAGAAGCTTTCTAATGTAACAATTTCCTTATAACTATTCATCTTACTTGAGATATACAGACGAAAAATTTGCCAAAACGGGGTGTCGAGTGAGCGGACATTTCGAGAAGCGGAGTAGTCCTCTTCAAAGCTCCAACAGCAAGAAGGCCAGCAGTCCACTTGCCGAAACATCGACTCCAGCGAAACCCCATGTTGAAGAATGTTTCATCTCTTCAAGCTGCCGTCTTCCTCTAAAAACTTCTGCCTTTTCTGGATTTGACAGAGTGAATGCTGGACGGACGGATACACAGTTTTCTCGCTTGGTCGTCATAGAAATGCTTATGCATTCGATTTGCCAGAAGCTTAGTAATCGTGACAATCTGCCTCGCAACTGGCAACCTCTCTAGTGGATAGCGATTCGGCCGGTACGAAAATGTGAATTAGTATTATTCAGAGAAAGACAAAGGAGGGCTGCAAATTAAAAAGAGCTTGTGCATAGGTCGAACAGAGCCAAAACGGGGAAACGAGGGTATTGGACGAGAGCAATTATGCAGTCCCAAAAGCAACAACGTACCAATTTATTGGTATTTTAACAATGTTTAAGACGTGGAAGCTTCACTCGCGGATAGGAGGGTAATGAACTTTCATCGATGTTCAGCAGGCGCTCGTAATCTCATTTTGATGTGTGCATGAAGGGGGATGTAGTACAAGCTATGCCGAAAAGCAGCTAAAAACCAAGTTTTATTTACAGTTTTGTGTTCTCCGTCACTGCGGTATCGTATAGGCAGGCAGTGTAATTAACACCATATAAACCAGTCGGCGTTGCAGAAAATAACGATAGCTTTAGCGGACTTGAGGAAAATTGCCGAATGTGATCAATAATAATATTACTTGCATTTTGCGCGCCAAAAGGGAAGGCATGATTGTGAGACACGCCGTAGCGGAAGGCTCCGTAAATTTCGGCCACCTGGGTTCTTTAACGCGTCTATTTCTTTCCCTCTAAGTTCCACTTCGCTCTTCGTTACAGCGATTGTGCAAATATATATTATGCGAAGTCTGCGCTATGTTTGTACCTTATGGCATTAAGCCTGCGAATGGTTTGTATATATGTAAACTTTTGTTGCTTCATTTGTTTTATGTAATGCTAAAAGACACACCTGGGTGATCGCCTTGTGGTTATTACGGCAGTAGCCTACACTAAAAGGACAAAAGAGTGTACGGCGATGCAAAGCATTGCCGTACACTCCTTTGCTCGGCGATACATGCAAGGCATCGCGGTAAACACATAAAGGAAAAAAAGAAATTGAAAAATAAAGAAAAACGGCGAAGGCTGCCAAACTTCGCACTTCCTTCAGGCTTGGCACCACTCAATCAATCAGCGGAACTATATTTTCACAAACAGAAAACTGCATATACAACGATTATTTGTACCGATAACCTAAAGTGGCTAATGGCCGGTCCAATGCAACGTGCGACAAAGAATGCATAGGACAGCTAACAGGAAAGCACCAAGAACTAAATATAAATACATACATATATAGCATACATTTGCTCTTGTAATACATACATGCTTATGAGCTTGTAATTTATAGCTTGCTATATGAAGGCACCTATTAAAAAAAAGACAATTAAATCGAATCAAACAATTTCTTACAACATGCATATACCTTTACGTGTCTGAACAAATGTCTGGCATGCTAGGTTGAAATCGTGTGCAGTTTTAGGCAGTTCGTGTGCTGTAATGAACGTTCAGAGCTCGGCAAATGAAACGAGAACACTCGGAGCGCGTCGCGGGCATCGGTTGTTGCGCCGCCGGCGCTCGTTCGTGAAAGGAAGCTGGTGCATTGTGTTAAAAGCTGAGGACGAGAGGGTTGGTGAATGTATGGAGGCTATACATCCAGCCGACAGCAGTTTGGTCCGCCTTTCACAGTGGAGCCACGGGAGAGCTGCGAGTCATGGTTTTTTCACGGCATTCGCCGTGAAAAAACCATGTACGACGGCGGCACACATGCCGCCGTCGTACTTTCACTGATGGCTGCTTGTGCAAGCGTTTCAAATGGTTTTATTTCGACTTTCGTCGATGTGCCATCGTGTCATAATGTTTCGGAGCAGACTTAAGGTGCTCGCGGCACATTGCGTGCTCTGCGCGACGACCAAAAGAAAAAGATGTAGTCAGCTAACACTAGTGCTGCAAGGTTGGAACCATCAGCGCAGCTTGGTACACCTAGAGTAAGCGAGTAAAAAACTTTATTGAAAATGTCCGGCGGTATTGTGCGGGGGGTATCACCTAGATTCTTCGAGTATTTTACGTGGTTCAACGTCAACTCCGTCTCCTCAGTCTGCTTCGGGGTGAACGACCACGTCAGCTCGGTCTCAATTTTCATGGTACTGTTATGACCGGCGCCTGGGCCCACGGAGGAGCGGCGTTCCCTGTTCTATGAACAAGTCGCCGAGGGGCTGCTGGCCCGCTGACGGACGTTCAAAGACGTGTATTGTCCTTCCTAGCCGGGAAGTGAGGCGCGTTGCAGTCCGACGCGCAGGGTGTTCGGCGAGACGACCGTAATGGTTTTCGGTCGCGACACCTTTCTTGAGGGGACAACGAGAGCGTCGCCGCGGATGACCCGCGGATGACAACCCGTCCCGCTAATTGCGTGTCGAGCGGCGGACCTTTGATGCGCCACGAAGTGCAAGCGTAGGACCCCTCATCCTGCAGCCTTCTCACGCCACCACATTGGTGCCACTGGTGCAATGCTGTGGCAACACCCCTGTCAGGCACGTAGACCTGGGCGGGTGTGGGCGGCCCGTCGGAAGTGGCATGTGTCGCGTGATTGGACAGCGCAATTTTGACCTGTTCCCCCCATCTAGGGATCTGGGGGAAAAGAGACTCTTTATAATGAGCCCCCGTGGGCTCCTTGAGGATTCAGAAGATTCGAAAAGGATTCGGAGAGCTTCGACACGGGCCTTCGACGAGATCGTCACGATGTAGCCAAGTCTTCGTGATGTAGAGCGAAATGCTCGCCATGTAAATAATGTAATTACACCTGAGTCCAGTTTCCCTTGAGCCTCTTCATGCTGTCTCGGCATCTTCCTCCCGGGTCTCCGGTGCCTGCAAAGGCCGGTCGCAACAACTGGGGCCAGTGGTGAGATGCCACGACCTGTATCTCGAGCCGCGACACCCCGGGTCGCAACAGTACTTATTAGTACTAATTAGTAAGGTCCTTATTACCATGGTTGTAATTAGATTATTCTTAATTACTGTAGCCCTAAATAACACGGTATAAGCTAGCTGAGCATCAATTAGCAATATCTTACATAGCATGGAATTCATTTGCATAGTCTTAACCAGTATGATGTAAGTTAGAGAGGTCTTGACTAGCAAGGTCCTCATGTTCTTAGTCTTAATCAGATTGACTGGAGTTAGCATCACAGTTAATTGGCATCCCTAACGCTAAAGCCAATAAATTATCAATGACGCGAAAATACCCAGAATACCGGCAAGCGACGGCTGCCTATTGAAGACGTCTTGTGTTATGCCCACAATAATACGCAACTGCGTTTCCGCCGCTAAATGGTCCAGGGAAAAGTCCGGACCCTAATTGCGCTTCAGAGTGACCAACGAGGCAGTTATATATTCGCGGGTGCCCCCACAGTAGTCACCGGCAAAAGTATGATCATGTGAAGTCTGATGTTAGCCTTTACTTGGACTAGCCTGCATAGCGCTACCCAATTGATAGGTAGAAAAGCAAGCTGTTTGTGTTATGTATGCTGGAGAAGATTGACAAAAAAATGTGCATGCTTTTCTATGCATTCTTCTGTTTAATTCAACGCCCTGGATTCTTCTTCGGCGCAGTTGGGGTGAAATTGTCTTTGTGAAAGTATTTGAGCTTCTAAAACAGAGTCAAACGACGTAATAGTTCCTCTATACGACACTGTGGTCATTGTGAATAGATGTGATTTTGCTAGGCTACGTAGCAGAAGCAGCAAGTATTAATAAACAGCATATGTAAGTACCTATATTTCGCGCATTGCGTATCAGTTCAGCGGAACCCGCCGGGAAGGTTATGAAAGCAAATAGACAAATACTTGTTTATAGACAAAAAGTAAAATAAAATTTATACAGACGCATATCGATTTCATGTAGCTTTGGTGCTACAAGCGGGTGGTTGTCAATTTTCTCTGTCGTATATCTCGTGTCTAATACCTAATGGTCTCAGAATGCCATTCCAGCTTTGCGTCTACGATTAATATTTGCAGGAAAGAATATAATATTTTTGAGGTGAAACAGAGCAGCGGTAGTGCGTATGTATTCTTATTTTTTGCTAGGGCTTGCCCTTTAAGGCATAATATTTTGTTTGTGCAGTCGAACGCGCTTATCACAATACTCAAGTGCCTAAAAAATTTAATTGTTCTAACCGATGATTTTTTTAAATGGGCTGCACGAAAAAAGGCAAAAAAAACTCGGGGACCCTTAAGCTTCACCTTTAAGAGTTGAACGCGATAGCGATATGCTGTCCCGGGTGCGTACTTCAACCACTTCGTGCATACTTGCTATGCACCCACTACGTGGTTTTAAGGGAATACGCGCAGTAAGGTGTGCGCCTTTTGTAATGGGTGGCCGGCTTTAAACTATGAAATCGTTATGGTAGTCGCATGTTCTGACCCCCGGTGGCAATGTACACTTGTACCACGCAATATTACCGGGATATTACATGTCATATTGCGACGCCTATATAAAGGATGCTTGCGTTTGCGAAGCACGAGTTTCTTTTCCCTGCATTTCCAAGCAGAGGAAGTTATTTTCACCACATTTCCAAGCAAAAGTATTTGCCCCTTGATGCCTACGGCATCAGATTTCTCCCAGTACCATTCGATCTTGTCATGTTACTGGGCCTGCACAGTATATGGCAATCTAGAATGGCAGTGCGCCATGCTGATATTAACGCACGTCCAGTTCGACAGTACTTTTTTGAATCTATATGTTCATATGTTGAAACACAGAAGGTCCAACAAGATGTACCTGAGTGGCTTCATCAAGTAGAAAACCTTCTACAGCTGAAGCAATTTTAATAACCTGTAAACTCTGATACTTGAGTAGCTTTTCCTTTTTTTTGTGTGTGTGTGTGTTTCTTTTTCTTTGTCTGGCATATATTTGTTTGCCAATGCTGTAAGTATGTACATAGGCAATAAAGAAAGAAAAAGAGCTGTGGCTGAGTGGTAGAACACCTGCTTGCCACGCAGACGGCCTGGGTTCGATCCTCACTCGGACCCAGAAATATTTATTATTTATTTTATTTGCATCTTTCTCGATTTTTCGGTCACGGCCAAGATAATAATTTTTCGCTCACAACCAACGACGCCGACGCCGACACCGACGCCGGAATTTCTGCGAAACGAGCTCTTTAACGCTGTCGCGTTAAAGGCGGTTTTTATGAGAAAACCATAATATCACATGGGATATGCCAACAGACATCAGTGATAGGGTTGACAAAGCTGCCGATTTTTCGGTTATGCTTGAAAATTCGGACGCTTTCACGAGACCGCCACAACCACATAGAGCCAACGTATAATAATGTCTCAAGTTTCGGACGCTGAAACTATTCCGAGTCTAAATTTTTTTTACTCATATTTCATGTCCGAAAGTGCATTAACAGAAGCGACCGCCTCTGCCGCGCCGTAGGGGACTTAAAAACTTGGCTTTGCCGTAATAGCACAGTGCTTTGCGGTGAATCATAATGCGAATCCGAAGGGGCGCTGGGGGGACGTTGCAGTTGTGGACCGGGGTCTGAATTTCTTGCTTTTTCTTTCTTTTCAAGGATTTCGTGTTCCATTACCTTTCAGCAAGGAAACCTAACAGCCAGCATTCATTCTTACAACCGATAATGCGGCATGCGGGCGTTGCTGTAAGCGGGTTATTTCACCATGGAAAACATACAAAAGTTGAGGGTGATGCCGCTTCTCATTGTTGTGACCGATATAACTTGTTAAAACCGGTACCGTTATAAGTGGCTTCGACTGTACATAGATAAAAACAACTTTCATTAATATAAGGCTCCCTGGTTTCTTTGGGTGGAGCCCGTCGTCCAGGGCCTCTTTGTATTAGAGGTGTGTTCTAAGGCCTGCATTGCGTATGAGTTGAAGCAGTTTCTTGTGGAATCGGTTAAACACAATTAAGATACTTGGTTTTTCTACAACTACGCCACATCCTTCGACTCATGGGACATATAACGCGTTTGTTTTGAAACGCGCGGCAGTTTCCTTATTCTTTCGATCTTCTTCAGCACCTGAAGGTACTTCTTCACCATCTCCTAGGTGTCATTTTCAAGCTTGCCCAAACTAAACTGGCATCATTCTCATCCTCTCACGTCTCTGGGCGTTTCCTGAGCAGTCCCCTCCGTCTTTAGCATTTCCAGAGAACTCGAAAAATTGTAGTGTTGTGGTTAGTGTAAGGCTTGACGTGATTCACTGAACTAGCCAGCGAGGCATCCCTAACCACCAAGATGCTCTTCCTTTCTCGGAAGGGTTCCGCTCTGCCACGGCTTGTCAGCCACAGTAAACGCTCCTTTGCACCTAGTAAAGGTTTGAATCATTTTTCTCGCTTCTGGTTCTAGTGTGTTTTATTTTCTTTTGCCGCTGCTCCTATTCTTCGCTGCACGGCACACCGGGCCATTTTGTTTTTCCTTTCTTTCTTGGCGCTTATAATTGTAATGGCAGAATGACGCATCTGGCTGCCGCTTCACTTCGAGGAGTGATGGATTGCTTCTGGCTGCCCTATCGTTTTCATAAGGGAGCCTTCCATCAGAATTAGGGACCATGGTTAGGCTCACGGCTGACAGTTGGGATGAGGTAAACACAGATGGGAGAGAAACTGTTGAAGCGGAATCACACGAATGTTATATACAACGCACCTCAAAATGGGTTAGTATCGTAAACTCTATCGTATAGCTGCTGGTCAGAGTGATGTCTCCAAGTGAAATTATATTGCAGGTAATTTAGTGAACCCGGTAGCCAGGCAAGAAAAGTAAATATTTATTGTAGTCATGCTTTGAATGTCACGATGCTTCGTAAAATGCATGGTAGCTTGACCATGACTGTCAGCAGTGCTTCGGTATGGAACATGGCGCACTTGTGAGGCTCTTACTATGTTTTCTGCATATTACGCGATTCGCACTTATTATTCGTGGTGTGTGGACCAATGAAAGTGGGTCTTTATTCAGACTAGTTCGGGCGCAGAGTTAAGATAGCTGGTATTTCTGTTTACAGTAACATGTCGGCAATACAAGCTAAATATAAAAAAAAATATGTGATAGGAAATGAGTTTATATCTCTAGGACACGGGTTAACAATTATTTTTCAGCTGTTAGGGGTAAGCAAAGCAACCGCAAGGACTATTGTGTTGATAACATAGGATGAATGGTCGCTGTATTAAGTTTGTATTTCCATGGGTCTGGAAGTGGCCAGTTTTTTCCCGCCATATTGGCACTTTTCATATCATAGAATAATAAATAAGAAACCTGAACATGTCCAGTCATGAGAAACCCACTATTCTGCTAATTACCCGCAATATAAAACTTTTGCTTGAAAGCACGTGACTTTTATGCAGTTTGCTATTATTCAATTGGAATGCAGTTTTCAATTCATCTACAGGTATGAACTTAAGTTAGCGCATAGTGTTAAGAATTTTCATCCAATTATAACAACGATTTGAACGAGTAAATACATGCCGGATTTTAACTTTTAACGCAACTTCCTTTTACACATATTTCGTGTGTGCTTGCGTTTCGATGTCAATAAGGCACTAAATTTAGCCATAAGCCTCTAATAGCCTAGTTTGAGCCGACATCAAGCCAATTTAAATTACCTCTTCAATGAGCTTACAACTAATTAGGCGCACTTGACTCCCACTTTCAATTCGAGTGGGCATTGCGGGCAGCTGCACACTTCCAAAATGCTAGGTTTATTGACTGTCACCCGAAAGCTTTGCCTTAGGAGGTTACAAGGCAAAACTTAATGCCCCCGAGTCCGATTTATGAGCACGTGTCCATCCATGCGTGTTCTCCTTTGATCAGCGAACTGAAAGCTGAGATGTCGGATAATGTGGCCATTCTCATGACAATTTTATTCCCTTCTATGTCGAGTCAGTGGTTTAGCTGGTCATTAACCAATCAATCATTAACAATATATCAACAGTGGAAGCAAAGATGTATTACAGCGAAAATGAATTCTCGTATTTAAAATGAAAGCTTTAAATGTGTCGATAAAGTACGGCACTTTAATAGAGTGGGGACGTACGTTTTATTACTATAGCTTAAACTGCACACTTCTTGGTATTTGTGCTGGTTGGTATATTTTGTATAATATTAGCATTAGGCGTTCGCCTTGCGTAAGGCAGTAAAAGCTCTTGCAACCAGATATGTTGGTTGATGCAATGGACAACACACAATTAAGACTAAAAATAGTCTTTGATCAAAACTAAAATGAATTTTTTCGTCCTTTCATGTGCATTTTGTTAAAAATTGGAGTGCAACAATGGGAAACTTCGTGATTCCGGCGGCATTGAAGCAACTGCAGTCAATTAACCGTAAGTAGTAAAGACTGTTCACGCGAACGCGCTTACGTCGTGCACGAAAAGCCACTGTTATGCATGGTACTTAAGAGCCTTAAAAGCGCACCAAGTGAGTTAACTTTTCAACACCTTTCAACCTTATCATCGCGGCGTGGTTACCTCGCAAATTCGGAACCGCTCTTCTAAAAGACATTGCGTGGAATCCATACGCGCCATGCGTACCACCATTCAAAGAAAATGGTTGGTAACAGAATAAAGTAGCTTTAAACCTAAGTAGATATGTCTGCAGTGGACACAACGAGATGATGCGGTACTTTGAGGACGTAGTCTTTTCAACCACTAGGCGAAATCTGCAGACGATACCGCTGAAGCATTGCGTATAAAGCATGTATACGTACAGCTCGTTGAAATTCTCAGGCACACAAGCGCGCACCAAGCAACCCTAGGCAAGCACGGGAAAATCAAGGCAAACTCCGTTCTCTCTTTCTCTCACATGCACAAACACACACGCACGTGCGAGAAAAAGCACAGGCCAAATGCATAAATCGGAAAAAAAAGCGCGTTCTAGCACAAACCAATGTTCCCCTGGTGTCCCCGAGCAAGGACGTTCTCAACGAAAACAGTGGTCACAAGTGTAAACAAATCCGCGACGTGCTCGCCTACTGACGGCGACATGGTGCCGCTGGATACGCGTTTTCTATTTTTATGTGGCACACGTGGAACTGCCAAGACTCTGCGGTAAAGAAATTTACTGCCACGTGGGATACCTGGGTGCTACTCCGGCTACATCGCTGATTTTAAATGCGAAGCATTTCTTAGCGAACTTCGGCGACTTCGAGCGTATCTATCTATCTATCTATCTATCTATCTATCTATCTATCTATCTATCTATCTATCTATCTATCTATCTATCTATCTATCTATCTATCTATCTATCTATCTATCTATCTATCTATCTATCTATCTATCTATCTATCTATCTATCTATCTAGCCGCGTACGACTTTGTGTTCTCCTGGCCGTATCGTTAATGGGCATTAATACCAAATTTGGTATGGCATAACATGACAGTAGGGCGAACACGAAGGACTGGTCATATCATGAAAGTCATGAATAATTTGTCATGGAAAAGTATGACTAACACGCCATGGCCGTAGTGCTCCTGCAGCCGTTTTCTTAACTTGATATATCCAAAAATTCGGTACGATGAGACATTTCTGCATGACCAACATAAATGACGGGTGGTAATATGGAAATCATGACATGCCATGTGTAACACGACTTGCATGCCACGCTCATGGCACGCTCGCGGCCGTTCCGCTAGGTTGATCTACACCATATTTGGTATAATGTGACGTGATTGTATGAGGAACATAAATGACAAGTGGTAATATGGAAATCATGATATATCATGAGTGACATGACTTGCATGACACGCGCATGGCACGCTCGCGGCCGTCTCGCAAGCTCGATGCAACAAATTTAGCTGCGTGACGTGACTGTATAGCGAACATAAGTAGGCAGGTGGTAACATGAAAATCTTGGCATGCATGTCATCTACAACGCCATTTACAGCCACTCTCATTGGGTGCTTGCCTCAAGTTCGCTAGCTTGATATACACCAAAATTGGTACGGGGTGACCTGACTCTAAGACGAGCATAAATGACAGGTTCTAACATGTAAATCATCACATGCATATTATGTACAGCATGATTTGCTCCTTGCTAGCTGCTTCGCATTACATCGATTTCCACAGTGCGTGGGATCTGCTGGTTTTTATTAAGGGAAAAGACTCGAGCGCTCACCCTCACGAGATAATAATAATAATAATATATGAAGTTTAACGTCACAAAACCACGATGTGATTATGAGGGACACCGTAGCGGAGGGTTCCGGAAATTTCGACAATCTGTTGTTCTGTAACGTGCACTGGCATCGCGCAATACACGGGCCTCTGGCATTTCATCATCATCATCATCAGCCTGTCTACGCCCACTGCAGGGCAAAGGCCTCTCCCATGTTTCGCCAATCAACCCGGTCCTGTGCTTTCTGCTGCCACGTTATACCTGCAAACTTCTTAATCTCATCTACCCACCTAATTTTCTGTCTCCCCCTCACCCGTTTGCCATCTCTTGGAATCCAGTCAGTTACCCTTAATGACCAGCGGTTATCCTGTCGACGTGCTACGTGCCCGGCCCATATCCATTTCTTCTTCTTGATTTCAACTATGATATCCTTAACCCCCGTTTGTTCCCTGACCCACTCTGCTCTCTTCCTGTCTCTTAAGGTTACACCTATCATTTTCCTTTCCATCGCTCGCTGCGTCGTCCTCAGTTTAAGTTGAACCCTCTTTGTAAGTCTCCAGGTTTCTGCTCCGTAGGTAAGTACCGGTAAGATGCAGCTGTTATATACCTTCCTCTTGAGGGATAGTGGTAGACTACCATTCATGATTTGATAATGCTTGCCGAATGAGCCCCATCCCATCCTTATTCTTCTAGTTATTTCACTCTCATGGTTCGGCTCCGCGGTTACTACCTGTCCTAAGTAGACGTACTCCTTTACAACTTCCAGTGTCTCGCCACCTATCGCAAAGGGCTGTTCTCTGCCAAGATTGTTCCACATTACTTTAGTTTTATGCATATTAATTTTCAGACCTACTCTTCTACTTTCCGTATCCAGTTCAGTAATCATAAGCTGTAATTCGTCTCCCGCGTTACTCATCAATGCAATGTCATCAGCGAATCGCAGGTTACTGAGATACTCTCCATTAACTCTTATCCCTAACTCTTCCCAATCTAGGGCCCTGAAAACCTCCTGTAAACACGCTGTGAATAGCATTGGAGAGATCGTGTCTCCCTGTCGTACGCCCTTCTTTATTGGGATTCTATCGCTTTCTTTATGGAGGACTATCGTGGCTGTGGATCCGCTGTAGATTTCTTCCATTATGTTTATATAGGCTTCGTCGATGCCCTGATTCCGCAGTGCCTGCATGACTGCTGATGTCTCCACCGAATCAAATGCCTTCTCGTAATCTATGAAGGCTATGTATAGGGGTTGGTTGTATTCCGCGCATTTCTCTATCACCTGATTGATAGTATGAATATGGTCTGTCGTTGAGAAGCCTGTACGAAATCCGGCCTGGTCCTTTGGTTGATTAAACTCTAATGTCGTATTAATTCTGTTAGCAATTACTTTTGTAAATAGCTTGTAGACAACGGACAGTAAGCTGATGGGCCTGTAATTTTTCAGGTCCTTGACGTCCCCCTTTCTTATGGATCAAGATGATGTTGGCATTCTTCCAAGAATCTGGTATCCTCCCCTGTCGAGAGACACTTCGTATACAGGGTGGCCAGTTTTTCTAACATAATCTCTCCGCCGTCTTTCAACAGGTCTGATGTTACCTGATCCTCACCAGCTGCTTTGCCTCTTTGCATTCCCTTTAGGGCTTTCTTTACTTCTCCGGTCAATACTGGTGGGATGTCAGATTCCTCTGGGCTATTATTGCTTCTTACGTTATCATCCTGACTGTCTCGGCTGCTGTACAGATCTCTGTAGAACTCTTCGGCTACCTCAACTATTCTATTCCATATTGGTTGTGACTTTGCCTTCCTTGTCCCTTAATGCATACATCTGATTTTTGCCTATGCACAGTTTTGTCTTCGTAGCTTTGAGGCTTCTTCCGTTCGTTAGAGCATGCTCAATTCTCTCCATATTATACTTTCTTATGTCGGCTACTTTACGCCTATTGATTAACTTGGAAAGCTCCGCCAGCTCTATTTTGTCTGTTGCATTTGAGGCTTTCATGGTTTGACGTTTCTTAATGAGGTTTTTCGTCTCTTGGGATAGCTTACCAGTGTCCTGTCTAACGACTGTACCCCCGACTTCCACTGCACACTCCTTAATGATACTAGTCAGATTATCGTTCATTGCGTCAACGCTAAGGTCGATATCCTCGGTTAAAGCCGCGTACCTATTCTGAAGTGAAACTCTGAATTCCTGTACTTTCCCTCTCAGAGCTAGTTCATTAATCGGCTTCTTGCGTATCAGTTTCTGCCGTTCTTTCCTCAAGTCTAGGTGAATTCTAGATCTTACCATTCTGTGGTCACTGCATCGGATCTTGTTAACTACTTCCACATCCTGTACAATGCCCGGGTGTGCACACATTATGAAGTCTATTTCATTTTTAGTTTCGCCATTAGGACTCCTCCACGTCCACTTACGAGTAGCCCGTTTTGTGTAGAAGGTATTCAAGATCCGTAAATTATTGCGTTCTGCGAATTCTACTAGTAACTCCCCTCTGGCGTTTCTAGAGCCGATGCCATATTCCCCAACTGCATGATCTCCAGCCTGCTTCTTGCCTACCTTTGCATTAAAGTCGCCCATCAGTACAGTATACTGTGTCTTTACCTTACTCATTGCTGATTCTACGTCTTCGTAGAAGCGTTCAACCAGTTGATCATCATGGCTTGATGTAGGCGCGTAGGCCTGTACCACCTTCATCTTGTACCTCTTATTAAACTTAATTACGATACATGCCACCCTCTCATTAATGCTATAGTATTCCTCTATATTACCAGCTATATTTTTATGAATAAGGAACCCCACCCCTAGTTCTCTTCTGTCAGCTAAGCCACGATAGCATAGTACGTGTCCGTTCTTCAGCACTGTATAAGCCTCATGTGTCCTCCTAACCTCACTGAGCCCTATTATATCCCATTTAACACCCTCTAATTCCTCGAATAGTACAGCTAGACTCGCCTCACTAGATAAAGTTCTGGCGTTAAACGTAGCCAAGTTCAGATTCCAATGGCGGCCTGTCCGGACCCAGAGATTCTTAGCACCCTCCGCTGCGTCGCAGGTCTGACCGCCGCCTTGGTCAGTTGCTTCGCAGCCGCTGGGGGACTGAGGGCCGAGGGTTAATTGGTGTATTCATGTGGGAGGTAGTGGCCAAGTACTACACCAGGGTGGCCAATCCTGCTCTGGTGAGGGAGTGCATTGCTGGCTGTGGTCGCCAGTGAGGCTGCACCCCAGGCCTTTTTACACAATTCCATCATCACGCGGATTTTTTTTTTAATCCGGTTGGGAATTGTCCGGCACCGGGATTCGAACCACGGACCTCTTGCATGCGAGGCTGATGCTCTAACCACTACGCCATCGCTGCATCTGGCATTTCACCTCCATGTAAATGCGACCGCCGCGGCCGGTATCGAACCCACAGTCTGCAGGTTAGCAGCCGAGCACCGTAACCGCTACACCACCGCGGCAGACCACCTTCCCGAGACCTGTGCGCGAGACTTCATGAGGCTTCGTAAAACTTCGCGGCTTTCGCGAATCGAGTCCAAAAAATCACCGCCACCACTAAGAGAAAGGCGTGGAAAGATGGAACGGCTGGCTTTGACGGTGACACGTATCGTCATTATGGCGTCAAAGCTCACCAAATACATACAGTTATAGCCGGTAATATGGAACTGCATATCCATATGTGGACAGCTTGCGGTCTCTCATAGTAGACACCTTCGTAGTCTAAATCGTCAACATTTTTATGAACGTAGTTTTTCTGCATACGGACACCTGCACACAGCAATCCCATGGTGTAGCATACAGTACCGTAAATGTTCACCTTTTGGTCTAAACACGAGCTTTTCACGTTTGCGTCATGTTACTGTTGATGTCCTTGTTTAGCATTTCTGTTACTAACAGCATTTTGCAGGGCTGACTTTGAAGGCCAAAGTTGGTAGCCACAGCTGCCGCGCCCTTGAAAAATTGCAAAGTATACGGCTAATCCGCCTGTATCACACCAAATCAAAGTGCTCTCTCAGCTACTGAAGCTCCGTGTTCTGTGGAGGCCTATATCCCATCCCCCGTCAAGTGCACCGCCCACATTACCATGTTTATTAAATATTACCAGGCAGTGTTAAAAATCCCCTAGTGAGGCTACGCTGTTCCCTTTCCTTCCTTCATGACTGCCTTCTGCGGAGCTTCTGAGACATATTTAAAATAAGCAACTCTGTATAATCAATGAACAGGACGCATTCCTCTACTTTCTTTTAGGTATATGGACCGCTCACTAAATTTCCATTGCAGCGCCGTAAACAAAATGTTTGGTTCATGCACCTTAACTTCTTCCTTACGTGTGAGATGGCATCACTTCACGATGTATACTATATAAAATCATGCGGTCTGATTTGCAATTTTTTAGGGGCGAAGCTCCTTAGGGCCTAGCCTTGTCCGGCGTCAGTCACACACTAAACAAATTCTCACCCATAAGGGTGTAAATGAGCCTGTCGCCAGACGAACACCCTTTGCACCCTATTGGGTGTTCGAAAAAGGGTGCTAAGGAAGGGTGCAGAGCGCAGCACCCTTACAAAAGGGTGCACAGCATAGTTTCAAAGGGTGTAATGGTTGCACCCCTTATAAAGGGTGCTATCGTGTCATAACACCCTTTAAAATGGGTGCTGGAAGGGTGCTCCACATCGCTGTACCAATGGAGCAAAAACCTAGGATGGGATGCTAGAGATGGCCACAAATGTAGAATGCCCTATACTCTGTAGACAGTGCCGTGTGACAGGCCACATACACTCTTGAAAAAATGGAGTGACCCACACTCCATTTAGGGAGAAACGGCGATGTCCCCAATGTTCTTCGTTAAATGCGGTAACGTCTGTCCCTTATGACACACAGAAACGTTCCTCCTCCGTCAAAACCAAGATGGGTCACACCAGGCTAGCGTAGCGAGCAATACGCATGTGCACCGATTTAGCGAGTACAGCTTTATGCCTTAAGCAACGCACGTTGATACTACAGAATGGCGTCTTGGCGGATTCATGGATTGCGCAAGGACACCGGAGGGCTGATGCAGCGCATTTACATATACATTTATTAGTAAGTACACGTATGCTCGTCTGCGAGACACATAGTACACACACACTCAATGAATTGAATACACAATTTATTCATTTGCATACAATATAGCCCATACTCTGTTCAAATTACAACCACCGCGTCCGCACAGATGTGTTTACACATACCCCAATACGAAGTGCAGACGCTTATATAGTCGCTGAATTACAACCGACGTGGTGATACAAGTATCACGTAATTTTTGGTTAACTCTTGTACATTCCATGCTGCATAACAAGATACGCAGACGTAATTATCCTGTAGCTATCCCTTAGCCAAGCTTAGCAGTTAATCAACTACTACATAATAATGAACATGATAATTACAGGGTTCATTAAGTTCCCGTGAAAACGACCACCAACTATGCATACCATTCCGACGACATTTTGAAGGTTGCGCCATCTCTCGACAGTGGCCACAGATAAAATTTCTCTCTCTGATTTCTTTAGTTTTTATTGGTACTCTGGGAGGGCGCAGCATGCAGACCAGATTCTGTCGCCTTCGTCGCATCGACTTCGTTGAGTGGTTTGGCGTTAACATCTGTTAACATTCTAATTACGCGTTTACCACAAGTATGACGATGAGCAATGGATTCATTCAACCGCTAGCCCTTCAATGACAATGCTTCTGATGCTCTAACGGCCGTCTTAGTTGTGTATGCGTACGTTATAACGTGGGTCGTGCGAGAGAAACAAGACCAGATGGCCTCGCACCAGACGGTGTTCTTTCGTGAGCGATGTCAGTGGCTCTTGGCATCGCGGCAGCTCAATTGCATGAGTAGAACAAGGCGCAAACGAGGCCGATAGCTCTATATGTGAAAGTCAAAATCCTGTTGTAGCTCCACAAGCTACGTATACAGCCAATGGCTAGTCAACTTGTAGCGCAACGCCTGCTCAGCGCCGGCCGTGAGCCGAAGAGGCCGAGACCGCACGAGTGCCACAACCAATGTAGAACTTCGGTTTGTCCGTGTGCGGCTGCAACTCAGATATCCACTACTTTGGTAGGGCTTCTAATGTGACCATGGTGGCCAACCAGGCGACCATTAAAGCTGGTGGCTGTCTCGTTGACCACGTTACTCACAATTTTCGTCGGCGACTGTACACCCTTATGAGTGCTCTTCAGCACCCATAAGTTGTAGCACCCTTCTTGCACCCTAGTTTACACCCTTCTGATGTATGGACCCTTTGAGTTCCGCTTGTATGGTGCTGCGACCCAAACATGGTGCTCGAAGGGTGTGCAGTAGGGTGTCGCACCCTTTTTCGCACCCTTATGGGTCAGAATTTGTTTAGTGTGCACGCTGCACACTTGCACAAAGAAAAACGAAAACATGAGTAAAAATGTGTGCATCAATAAAGTATATGACAGCACAATAGATGATCACCTATTTATTTATTTGTTGCAAACGTAATTATATGTACACTTAATGCGCAGTTTTGCCGTCGCAGTTGCCGTGATGTTACCGCATATGGTTGAAATCGATAACATGGTTATGCACTTTCTATGCTCTATGGGAGAGTGCAAGCGTACGAAGACAGCCAATTATCACGGCTCAAGCGGAGAGGAAAGACGCAGGCTGTGTTTAACTGCAGAAGCGGCCCATTCGAGGGGGCGGGTGTGGTCTCCAGTTTCAAATTAACATGAATACCCTGTTTTCACGCCGAAGATTTTGTCATTACTCGTAGTGTTTTCGTATGCGTCCGGATTAATAAGCTGTCTCAGCAGCCAAGGTTGAATCCGCACGACTGCGAGACCACAAGCGCGATGAGCCACTAAGTTACTCCGGCAAGCATTGCGGTTTTTATTGAGATAGCAGTTATATGGCCACTCTCGGCTGCTTTTTGCCGTCGGCGTCGCCCTCACCGCAGCCGTCATGATCCGTATATGTATATGTATATAAATATATAGAAAAGGCACGAAGAAAAATAATGAGGAAAATGTTCCGTTTATTGTCTCCACTCATTGTGTTTTTTTGTTTTTTGTTGGTTATGCCAGAGTTTTCTTACTTTTGTTCACTCCTTCTATTTGTTCTTGTTCCTGGGCTATATTACAACCATAATGGCGGAAATAGACTGCATTTTCCTGCAGTGTACATTATTATCGTCGGTAGACTTGAGTCTCTTCCCAAGTGCTGCCTTAGGATGAAAGTGGAATTTCAAGGATTGTCCACAGTGGTAATGCGCACTCTTAACCGACTCCACAGTGAGGCCGGTCATACAAACTTATCGGAAACTCTAACAGTGCCCTACCTAGAGAGGAGGGTTTAGTCGGCAAATCGGCATGAGTGCAATCAGGCTTGGAAAGCCCAAATTGGATCTGCCCGAAATGAGAGCTGTCGCTTTGAATGAAGGTCTCCGGCTCGTAGAGTTGCCTGGCGCCTCTTCTGGATATTGGCTCGGAAGAAATCGCTTTAGAATCGCAATTTTTTCTTTAAACCTAAATACATTCTCTGAAGAATTTTGTGTGACCAAATGGGTGCAGAATTGCCGTCGCAGTAGATCAATACGGTGACCCGTGTATACAGTCCGTCTCCGTGAAATCAATTTCTTTTTTTTTTGTTCGTGTTGTTATTTTTCGGAGAGGAGGAGGGGGGTTCTAACGCATTGCGGCCTTTCGAACGACGTATAGAGTACATATTACTGCAGGCAACCTGACACCACGCAGCGGCGTCGGACATGTGCGGGGGGGCCCGGTGGACTTCCGGCGTCGTTGACGCGTGACCACTGAAGCAACACGAAATACGATACAGCGGTGGTGGGGACTGCGCATTATTTTATTGTGGGTATCATGTGGTGGTGGCAGCTGTGCGAGCTTTAAATTACTTGCCGGCGACGAGGGTTGCTCATCTTCTGCGTGCAGCTTATCCGTTGGCGTCGTGGGGTGCAGCCAGTCCCCCGCGGGTGCCGCCGCCAACCCATTGCGGCCACTCACGGCATCGCCATTGGATGAGTGCCACCACCGGTACCGCGTGGGGAGGCACCATATGATGGCGCCGACTCCGGCTGCAGTGGTTCATCTGGGCAGCAAAAGAAGGAGCTCGAGAAGCAGCTGGCTCTTTCGTCGGCCTAATATGAAAAATTTTCCAGAATTTATTGACAGCGGGACCTTGCCTGAAACACCATGCGCCACATGCTCCGTGTTGACCCTCACAGAGAAAAAGGCTTGGTGGACCTCCTGCTTGGATTTTACCTCCCATGGTTGCTCTGGGATGTCCGTGCTTGTGGTGGTGGCGCCAGTGGCAGCTTATATGGTGGCTGTCATCAACACTTTTGGGCTCTGGTAAGATATGCGAAAGAGCATCTGGCCACAGGCCTTGCGGCTCAACAAGCTCAACAAGGAGTACTTTTGCAGATACTCCAACGACACTTTCTACAAGGGGCATGAAAAAAAGAGCGGGGGGTCAGAATTATTTGGTAGGGATATAAACTGGGAGGGAGTAGGGTTATACCTCTATTCCTACTTGCTGTGAGCCCTATGGCATGTACTAATTGTAGGTCTGGCTGGCACAGTAGTGCTTGAATTCGCCATTTACGCATGTGGCTCTGAAATTCCTCAGATCAATAGAATGTTGTGCGGCTCTATCATCCTCGGCTGCCTGGGGTAGTGGACCCTGTCCATAAAGCCAGGGTGCATCATGCTGTCTGTGGGACTCTGAGATGTCTTCGCAAGGAAGGCCCGCGGTCAACGTGTTCCCGCTGGATCATAACGATCATTTCCTGCTTGTTTTTGATGCATTGCAAGAATGAAACCAAGACGAGGGACATCTTCTTGGATACTGCAGCTGCAGACTGGTTGACTCTATATAGAGCTAATCACATCAGAAGTGTTCGTTTAGGCACGGCAGCGGTGAGTTACATAACTTTTCGCTGATAACGATGTCACGGTCTTTCTTTGACGCCTTGGAGGCGGCCTCAATCCATTTATCCGTTTGGCAACAACCACGTCGTGATATTCTACTTATGAGTACGTCCTAAATCGGCACTTGTTCGAGCTTCCACCTTTCGTACACGCTGCCCTAGCGCTTTTATTATATTTGTGATCTTAAGTGCCCTGCCAACGTTCATGTGACCCCCGGTCACAATGGTTTTTTTGTGGCTTATAAGAAGAAGCACGTTTTGGTCATACATTCAATAACACCTGCGGCGCTAATGTTCGTATCAATTGCTATTTTACCCTTTGGAGGGAGGAGGAATCAACTTTATTCACACAGAAGGCGCGGTCCTCAGGATGGCTCCACGTGGGAAGCGGCCCTTTCAGCCCAGGAAGCAATCGCTAGCTGCTTGTCCTTAATGGAACATTTAATAAGCTCTTCCCACGCTGACCGTGAGCGAGCTGGCAGAATGCTCCCTAACGATGAAGTTGACGTGAACTTCTCTGTTGAGTATTTGTGGATAATTCCTTATTTTCTTTTCACTTGTCTCAAAACTTATTCGATTATCCTCATGTCGACAGCTCTTCCTTTAAGCGGCAAACATTCTGCTATTTCTTCAGACCACTTCTTTAGTGGCATCTTTCATGCTAACGAAAGTGACTGTCATCAGTACTGCCTTAATTAATATGCTAAACTAGTTGCCCAATAATGCACATCCGGAATGCAATGTTTCGAATTACATTCAAGAGCTGTCGTTTTTCCACATTTGTTGGAGATATTGACTTCATTTTCGCACTGCTGGCTTGTGTGGTGCAGATGCTAGGCTGTATGAAGATGTAATTAGTGCGTCCGCTTGCTAGATGAACCTAACTTTTAAGTTCATAAGTAATCAACGTTCAACTATTCAGGGAACCAGTCTTAATGAACGGAATACCTTAGCCACCAGAGAAAATTTTCAAGAAGTTTCCAATGATTCAGGGAAGAGAAAGGAAGCGGTTGCACCGACGATGCACCTTCCGAGACAGTTCCATTGAAAGATTTCGTCAGAAATGGAGACAAATGAAATTCCAAGCTGCGATTATCAAAACGAGCAAAGTGCTGACCGATTATAATCTTCAAATACACGGCGAAAGCAAAAAAAAATACAATGACTAGGAGGAAAACTGATGCACAGCAGCGGCGAAAGACTGACGCGGCACTGCCGCGTTCCTCGCACTCAGCAGATATTTGCTCGCCGGGCAGGCAGAGCAACGGACGGCTGCGAATACATCGCCTTGCGACATGCTGGAGTGGCAGATAATAAGCAACGCGACGAGTCCTGCTCGATTCAGCATTTCCATTACTCATGTACTTGTCATGGTGGAGGGAAGTATTAGAATGATACAATGTGCAACATTAGGCAAGGGGAAAAAAGAAGAGTGGCTATACTCGCGATCGATAAGAGAGAGCGTCCGTGCCGCGCTGATAATGCCAGGCAGGCACAGCTGAACTAACATTCTCAGCAATACATTGTCCCTCACTGATTACGGGCTACAACAACACTGCAACAAAATAAACGCAGGGATGCTGGGGAAAAAGGCGAAGCGAACGTAATGATCGGCTTTCCATTGCCTAGGCTCACTGCGTTGCGAAACGCTCTCTCCTACTCATTCATTTTCCTTGTTGACGCTGGTACTTACCCATTGCGAAAACCTCTTGCTGACAGAGAGATCGGGTAGTCGAAGTTATACGGCTAGCACCTCGGCATCCATTTTATCCGTCGCGAACGAAAGAATTAAGGCCACTTCCAAGGTCGCGTTATATACACGTAAGATGTTGGCCATATCACAAAAGGAAGAGTGTGGTAACGCTATTAGCAAAACGAACAGAGCTGATAGAATCGCGGATGACTCCACGGCTGACGTAAAACCAGGCCCTCGTAGGGAGATGTTGCGAAATGACATGAGATGGGAAATTTCTTTTTACGCACTTGTTGCTGGCACAGATAGCAATGAAGGAGGCTGTGTAAATGGCCAATATTCACGTGTATGCGTTTGTTTCCTTTTCGTGTCATTTTTCTCTGTATATATATATATATATATATATATATATATATATATATATATATATATATATATATATATATATATATATATATATATATATATATATAAGGGAATTAGAGAATGCGCAGAGATGCTATAGCATTCCAAACACCCTTTCGTGGCCGATCGCACATGTTACGGTCTGTCTAAGCCGACAAGAAAGGCCTAGTATTGCTGGCGGAAGTTGCCAAAATTTGCCTAGTGGTGACGTAACACAATTTTGTGCACTAACACCCTCAACATAAATGCCGGAAAGAAAAGATGACAAGGAGAGCAACAATTTTAAACAAAATTCATAGCTTTCGAAGCATGTAATATACAGCTGAGACGTTACTTATTTCTGTTATATTTCTTATATCCATAAAGAAAAGCACGCTATAATTTAATAGATTACTTTTTTCATATTCTGATGAGTGCAGCACTTGGCACAAAAAAACGCACTACGCGACCAAAACAATGTGAGCATGAATTCAATTTGTAGAGTCACCACAAAACAGGGAAACTCATTTTAAAAATAAAGCATATAAACAAATATCACATTACCAGCCACGCAGGTATAATGATTATGGTGCTCGACTGCCTGACCCGCAGGTCGCGGGATAGGATTCCGGACGCAGCGACCGAATTTTCGATAGAGGCGAAAATGCTCGAGGCCCGCGTACTCAGATTTCGGAGCACGTTCAAGAACCACAGGGGGTCAAAATTTCCGGAAGCCCTTCAATACAACGTCCCTCATAATCAAATCGTGCTTTTAGAATGCTAAAGCCCATCAATTATTATTACTAATACTTTACAACTTGTATGTCGGGTAAGATTAGGATTTTTTTCTATTACATAGCGAATCATTAAAAATTTTCCGATCATGCCAATTTCTGACAGGTAAATTAAGGAACACTCTAAAACCCGTCGCTCATTTGGAGGGCCACGCGATGGACCCAACTGCCCTTATTTACGTTAAGGGTATCCGGACATCTAAAGCAGAAAGTTGGACTAGTTAGAACTTTGAACAAAATATATTCCACCGCGAAAAAAAAAATGAATTTGTGTGCTTGGCACTAGTGGCTCCAATACCACTGTCTATACCTCCATCTATACATTTCTGTTACTCGTTTTTTCTGTATTTATATCTTTTCTTCCCTTTCTCTCTCGCTATTTATCGCTTTCCTTTTCTCTCTTTCTCACTCTCTCTTTCCTTCGATGTTTCTGTCTCTTTTTCTCTGTGTCTATATTTCTCTGTCTTTTATCTCTTTATTCGATTTACGTCTGTCTATTTCTCTCTTCCCCTTTCTTTCTAATCTTTTCCTTTCCCTCTTTCTTTCTTCGTCTCTATTTTCCGTCTCTCTCTTTCTCTCGTTCCTTTTCACGTGTTGCTTTTTGTTTGACACTCCCACCTGCTGTACGCGGTAGTGGGGCTTAGCCCAATTCCTGTGCCGCACACCCACCT